>JAWQRN010000186.1:0-34910 GCA_033557685.1 Sperchopsis tessellata
CTAAATGAGATTATTAAAAGAAAACAAAATGCATGGTCAATCATAGTATAATATATATGGCAAGGAATTCTTTGCTTTGTTACTATCAAAATAATGCCTAAAATAATTGACGTGTACAAAACAATTTTGGATGAAGATTTCTTTCATATATGAAATTTAAATGACAATCTACCCAAATTATAAATTACCCTTAAAAATTCAAAAGTAGAATTTAAACATGAATAGGATCATTTTTATAAAATAGGTATTTAAGAAAATAAAAATTTCATTTTCAGTTCCTAGTTCTTAAAAACAAATAAAACTATATTTATAAGAAGTTTTTTTACTTATATAACCCAAGGAATTTACCTAGACTATATATCGCTATAAATGAAAATTGGCTCATTCTTAAACAAAATCCCGTACTTTCAACATTTTCGGTTTCACCAGAAATGACCTCAACTTATTAGATTTTATGCCTTGTATATGTTTACATTTTTGGAATTGGGACCAAATTCTAAATCATCTATTTATTAAAAATTTGCTTCCAATTAAAAAAAAATGTAAAAATATATTTGAAAATCAAAAGTGCTATAAAGTTATTATTTAGAGTCTGACAAGTTTCTCATAGCAGTTGGTCATGCAGAGAGAGGATACTTGGCTATTCGTGCTAGAAAGTGATAGGACAAAACATTTCAAGAAATATTATGGGTACACATTTACAATGTCCGATGTTTGGACAAAGCTCGCTCAAGATAATCTGAATTTTCACAAGAGATTTGTTGCTTAAAATATGGTATTTTTACTTCTATAGCGGAAATTACTAGCTTATTTTCATTAATAACTGGTATTTACATCGTCATAGGAGACTTTTTAAATCAAAACAACATAAAAAAATGTAATTGTTGCATTATCATGCAAGTACTAGTTAGAGTAATGCTAGCGAAGTTGTTAAAGACAATTAACACAGCTTTGGCGAAAAACATTCATAAGGCAGTGGTTATATAGAATCTACAGAAGAAAAAGTTAAAGGAGTATAGTATTTGCTTCGTACCTTCAAGTAGAATTAAAACTATAATTTCAAAATATTGTATAGCCAAAAAACCCTACTGAAATTATAGTACCTAGTTAATAATATTAGTTTTATGAACACATTTAGGCACTCAACATCAATTGAATTTTTAAAATAAGATCATTAAATGGAAGTAAAACAACATTAAATAATATAAAAAATATCGATTAAGTTTTTATGGTGCACGTAGTCAATTGTGTCATTTCTAGTCAATTTAAGTATTAAATTTGCAGATAATACAATGTTGTGATTTGAATTAACACAACAAAGATACAATAATATTATTCAGGAGAAGGCTACTGACCTTAAGTTGTAACTTAATATAAGAATAAAGATTTCTCCTGTTATGTTTATAAATTTGTCAATTTTATAACAATAATTACAAAAGTAAATATTTAATAGACAGTATTGTGCGAATTAATGTGAACACAGGCAGATTATGTTAAATATCGTTTATTGAAAGAAAAAAATATATACAGTACTAGTTTATATATATTTTAGTGTTATTCAATAGGAGATATATCCCCCTCTGGCTTGTTTTACGGTTTCAACTCGGTTTGGCATACAGTCAATTAATTTTTTGCAATTCTCTTTGATTTTGTCATCTCGGAACCACACCTGAATGACAGCTTCAATCATCTTAACCTTTGTTGTACAATTCATCTTTAGCAATCTGGCCTTGCATAAAGCCCACAAGTTCTCAATGGGATTAAGATCTGGTGAGTTTTCAGGTGCTGAATCTTGCTGGAAGATTGGGTCGCCAAATGCTTGAACTCTTTCCAGTTGTCTGGACAAACATGTATCTAACATCACTTTATATTTTTCTCTGTTCATCATGTCTTCAATGGGTTGTCCTGTTCCCATATATGAAAATAGCCCCAAAACATTTCACTGTTTGGACCAAGTGAGCTACGGTTAACTTTTCGTCCGCACTTTTCCACACGAATTTTGATCGGTACCTCTACACCAGAAAGTGTGTCTTATCAGAGAACTAGACATTCCTCCAGTGTTCTTCTGTTCAATAAGCATATTTTTTGCCCAAGTCAGCCTGTTTTTCATTTTTGTTTATCATGTTTACAGCTCCCAAAGCTCATGGAACACTCACTAGAAATAACTCTTTGCGTCATGGATGTGTGCTCATTAAGTGTAATTATATTTTTTATTATCCATGATGTCATAAAACACGAGAAACCTACCAAAATGTATAATTTCTCAGTGAAAGTAATCGGAAAACTACTGACATTGACAATAACTTAATGCAGAATGACAGGTTATGTTATATCTGTATAGAAACAGCTGTCAAAATTGTCACAGCAGTGCCGCCATCTTAAAAAAATAAAGAAATGCTCAATGTTCACATTAATTTGCACAATACTGTATATATATTACAATAGTAAAATTTTCCTTTTTAATACCACTGGACAAATTAAGTGAGAATTGTCCTTATATTTTATCTAATGAAATTGCTTTATTTTGATCACATGACCATACCAACTCTACACATTGTATTATATAACTTGTAAATGGTTTTCCCTTGGCAATTATTACCCACTCCTGCTTGTAAATGTTAAAAATTCAATTTTCAAGCATAAGCACTCATGACAACATGTAATAATTGCTGTTAAAATCTAGGTCACTTGTTTTATTACATATGAAAAGATATGATGACATTTGATTTGTATAAAAAAATAAAACGAAAATTAATATTAGTAGATAACTTTTTTCCTAAATCAAATTGAAATTTTTTAAGGAATTTTCTCCGAATATTTCCAAAAAATGTATCTTATGTAAACAAAAGTACATAGTGTATCGTGCAAAACAAGCACATTAAAAATGTATACAAAAAAAAAACCAAAAAATATTTACACTTTACACAAACAAAAAATAAATAAAAAGACCTTAATATAGATGTAAATTACTACCACCAAATTTCGTGTGAGTCTTATGCCCAACTGATCGTCCTTACCAGTAATATGTCAGTAGCTATTGCCCAGTTTAGGTTCAGCGCGATTTGACCAAAGAGCAACAGAAAATAGCAAAGTATTGAATTTTCCGTCGCAGCAAATACGGATCCCAGCAATAGGGGTGCCGATACAAAGAGACCTCCCGCGCAAATTAAGGGGTCGGCTCTGGGCCACCTTGTAGTCAGGTTTTTGCTCAAAATGAACCCGAGTACTAGCCCAATTACTCCCGCTGCTATCGTTATAGCTCCAAATATGAAAGCCAAACTGAAACAATATGAAAAGGGTTTGTGAGTTTTTGCTACAATTAAATACATTCAACTGCCTGGAATCAACATCTTAAATTAAATATTAAGTCCAAGTCCAAAATAATAATAAGGTGTTTTCAGTATTTGCAAATGATTTTTCCTTTAAATAACAGTGATTCTTTGCTTATAGAAACAGTGTAATAAGTAGTGGATTTTAATGGAATAAATGATCTAAAACTATTTTATTTTCTTCATAGACTGCGACATAACTGAAATGGTACAATATTAAAAAAAAATTATGGTCAGAAACATTTTATTGGAACAGAAGTTATATTATTACGTATTGAAATTACTTTTCATGTCAATGTGCATCATTTGAATAGATAAGATAGTGCGGAAAAATGTATGGAACACTCATCAAATCTAGATTTTAAAAGACTATGAATGAATAAATTTTATATCAAACACCTTCAATGTTACATAAATTACAAAGTAATTATTTAGCTCTTCCTAAAAGAGAAGAAAATGTAACCACAAAATTTGAAAACCTCTTGGAAGCCCTTCACACAATCGTCTGGATAATTACGTGGAACAGTTATATTACCAAAAAAGGAATACCCTATTAGACTTGTTATTTTTGTGTCTAAATTAAATCTTTGAACTCTTTGAAAAAATCAGAGCAATATAAATGATTAACGAGTAACAGAGAGTAAAAATTTTACATGAGGCAAGGGAATACTGCATTCTTTTGAAATGGTTCACAGCTCAAGCAAAGTTCGATTGTTTCGATAGACTTTATGCGTCACAATAATTCTCTGTTTATGCTAAATATTCCCGAAGTACCACAGTATCAGGTAGAGGCAATAAAATAACCTTTAGACTTCTACCACAACTTTTGTTGCTGAGGGTTCTTCTGTTGCCTCTGCCTGATAGTGCGGTAGCTCTGAAATATTAAGAGTATATAAATGTACAAACAGTGAATTGAGCGTAGTGTACAGCACAAAGTCAATTGAAATGATAGAACTAAGTTTAAATTGTGAACACGTATTTTATGCATCTCATCTCATTAATACACACTTAGAGGGCTTAAATGGTGACACACACAGTCTGTAACAGACTGCAAGGTGGTTCTACAGTTTGTGTACCAATAACAACGAATATTGTAAGCTGGATATACATCAAAGGATTCAGAAAAACTGGTGAGATCGAAATATTTCAATGGCCACTGAAGCCAATTTGTGTGTTTGGTCTTCATGCTATATCCCAAAAATGAACAATAATACTATAAATTTAATGGACTTCGAGAAGAATAAATATGTACGTACTAAAGAAACTAGGTAGAAGATCATGGCCCTTCAGTACATGTACGAGTGCTTTCAATTTTTGGAAAATACGGTTCAAAGGATAAGGTAACCAATTGGGTGGAGAGATAGAGATATAACAGAGATGATGGGTGGAAGATTTTCGAGAACTCCAAAATTAAGAAACAAGTGTAGCAGGAAATATGGAAGAGGTCAGTTGCTTCTTGAATGGTATGGAATGTATGGGTGTACACATCTTGTAGATGTGTTATTAATGAGTAGATTGATTCGAGTATGAGGTAAATGAAATAAATGTTGATGACAAACAGAGGTATTCGGAATATGGAAATTGATTGTTGAGACGGATTGTGTCTGTGTAATACTGCAGGAGAACTACAGCATGATCAGAGTCGAGGGAAGGCAGACAGAGGAACTCCAAAGAAACAGAAATCCACTGCATCAATGTTACTTAATTTCATGCTGGAAAGATTCCCTCATATCTTTCTTTATAATTAATGCAGAACAAGCAATTTACAACAATTTACAGTACTTGGCATACACAGATGATAATATTATAATAATTATAATGGCAAGTATTGTTAATAATATACTGTGACAAAAATGATGGTAACTAGTGGAGAAAAAAAGGAACTGACTCAGGAAAAAAATTGATTTAGACTTTTTTAAGGAGCTAAGATTTTTCAAGTATCTAAAAATCAGAACCGCTCAGGATAATAAGTACTGATATATAATACATTGGTTAGAAATGTAGAGATATATGCAAATAAAACATGGGTGCTAAGAAGTAAGGGCACACAGAGAATAAATGTGTTGGAAATAAAGATGCTAAGAAGGATATATGGAGCAATGTAAGTGGATGAATATTGGAGAATTGGGAAATACGGAGAAATTAAATAGTACTGGAATGATGATATTGTACCAGTGGTCAAAAAACAAAAATAAGTGGTGATAGATTGAAGACGTGGAAAATTACATCATAAGTGGTTAGTTAGTGGATGAAGGACGGGACGGGATCAGTGAAAAATGTTGATGGAGCAGAAAAAAGTTGAGTATGGGCCCTAAGAGTGGGGGCAGAGAGAAGAATGAATAGAATAGATCCTCCAAATAGTTTAAAAAGTATAAAATAGGTTTTACTACTGAAGATGAAGTTTGAATAATGCACTGGTCTGTGGCTGTGAATATGGACTAGTCTTTGAAGTCCAGTGTTTATTAAAATGCTCAAATGAAAAAGAGAAATGATTAACACATAATTTTTTATACATGGACTATTTCAGTTATCAGCGGTTTGTGATATTAAGTACTTCATATTTTAATATGAAGCTGTGATCTACGCTTTATTTGTGATTTATAATTGCTGCAGAAATATTGCAGAATATAATACTATTTGTTTTATATCATAATTGCTGTTTAATAGTGCGTAGCTTAAAGAATGTGAATACATTTTATTGTAGCAATCTCAAGGTATCTACCAATCAGGAGTGCTTACCAATAAAATGTCGGCCACAATGGACCAAGTTAAGTTTAAGAAAAACTCCCCAAGGAATACGAAAAAGTAGCACCATGCTGAGTTCACTGAAGCTACTAATAATGCTAAGAATATCATTGGTGTCGATACCAGCAAGCCCATTGCACAGATATGTGGATCTGCTCTGGGATATCTGATCCTAAAGTGTTGGGAAAGCCAACTACCCGTAGGTACGCCAGCTAGGCCAGATATCATGGCGATCACTCCAAATTTGTATGCAACACTAAAATAATTTATGGAAAAATTGGTATCATTAGCTGAAAGGAAATCATTATAAAATAGTTAACAGCACATCTATTAGATTATACAAATGTTTAAAGCTACAAACAAGTTATGAGTTATGTTCACATTGTGGTTTCGGAGTGTAATTAAACACAAACAAAATTAGGATTGAATAAATTTAATTTGAAAATATACAAAATTTCAATTTTGCTACTCAAACTCCATCAACATCAATGTTTACTAGTCTTCAAAAACCTATATAGTCTATACTGAGAGTAGAGCATATGGAATATATTCGTTTAAATTGAAGCCAATTGCTTTAAGCAAAAATCCTTCACTTTTAGTTGATTAAAATAAGATATTTTTAGGCTACATTAAATTTTCGAACTGGTTTTCAGCGACGACATCATAATTTTTGATTTATAATGGAAACCCTCTTTTTTGTCTTGATTACGGCAGCTTAACACATTCGGTGCAGATAATGTCAATTGGTCACTCGTATCCTTTATCATATACGTATGACGCCATTTGGAGGTTGGAACTGAAGTTAAATTATATGGTGGCATTATGTAGGAGTGTACATGGTATCCCGCACATAGATTGAGGTAATATATGCATGTAGTTGAGTTCAGTAGGTTGCATTTTGGTCATACTTTAATTAGATTTTAAAATGTATGATTTAAACAAATATCTGCCTAGTCCTTTCATCAAAAAAGGGAAATATGGATGATTTTTTTTAAATGTTCTACATTTATATGGATTTTTATGAAATAAATAGATAGATATTCCTTATTTAATCAAATAAATAGTACAAGTTGTGTAGATACCGTTATAAATAAAAATAAAAACTTCCTGTTACTCTGTCTTTAATTTTTGAATAAAAAAAACTCCTATATTAAATTGACAACATGAGTGTTGTTCGCATTTTTATGTAAAATTTAAGAAAGTATGTGCATATGACTCCAATTGATATATATTACTAAATAATACTTTCAACAAAAAAAATTTCTAATATAAATATCATTTAACATGTTAAATTACAGAGCATACCTAGTATGTGCTGCACTCGAAGAATTTATCCGGTTTTGAATACAAATGTGTTAATGTAGCTTGAATGCTAAGATTTTCTTTAAATATATGATATGATTTTCTTTAATGTGCTGTTAACTTAAAATTTTCGTCATTAGCTGCCACAAAAGTATTTCCAACTTACTCATCATATTTGACGCCTCCACCTTCTGGTTGTAATTTAATACCCATGTGGATGATTTTTGGACCCCACCATGCTAATGCACCAGCTACAAATGATACACAAGTGAATCCTGCTGTTGAGAGCATGAAGCTGCCACTGTAAAACCGAAATTATTGTTAGCTTACACATTGCGATATAAATTATCATATCTCACTTTTTGACAAGATGTTTAACGTCTTCGGTCCAAGAAGTAGCTACCAAATGTCCACTACGTTCACTGGCTCCTCTTTCCGGATCGTTTAAAATAAATAAGATGAGGACAACAGCTATAATGCCTAGTACTGGAGTCGCTCTTAATGCCCACTGCCAAGCTCCAGTAGCTGAGGAAATTTGAGACCCAACAATGTAACCCATTCCACTGAAAAAAATTTAAATAACTTTTTAATAGAACATATTATCTATCTAGAAATATCTGGATTTATTTTATTATTAATTAATGGCGATTACTGCTACTAAGGCTTAACACCGACCACCCACTAATTGATGGAAATTCCCTGTGACCAGCCATCTGGTCGGCACATTTATATAATTCTTAAAGTTTATCCTATTTTTATTTGGCTCATTATCTACAAAGTTTGATAAAATAATATGGTGAATAAAGCCAACGGATCTATCAAAGATTGAATTTAGTTTTAAAACATAGGTCTTAACTGCTGTTTTTTGCAGTGTATTGCTAAAATATATCGCAAACAGCACTTGAACATTAAGTCAAAGAGAAATGCATGAAATATATTCAATTGACGATAAGGAACGATCTGAATGTTTTTCGGCTTTGTGCACAAATAAAATCATTGTATTGATTATTCGGGATATACCTGATAATTTTCACATCTCATTCGGTTCGGTGCAGCAATTTTTAACTGAAGAAAATTTGTTCCGTGCATTTGTCACAAATCTCTTTTTACTAGGATAAAAAAAATACTGTGTCTGTTACTGTTTTATTCAATTTGGTACGCTGCAAAATAATCGTGAAGGGAAAACGTATTGAATCTATATAAGAGATTGAAGTGGTACCGAGAATTTGAATAAAAGCACTCATGAAAAATGAGTTAAAGATTGTTTTACGAAGTGGCATGAATGTTAGAATGTGTGTGGTAAGGGGAGTAGTTTAAATGGGATTAAGTCATATTTCTTTTTAATTTGCCAATTCACCATATTATTTGATCATGCCTTGAATAGCTATATTTTTTTTTTAAAGAGTACCAATATTTGTATTCCAAAATTAATGTTCCTGGGTAAATTTCTGTAAGCCATATGTTACGTTACAATTCATAATATACAGTTATCTGAAGAATTTAAAAAATAGTTAATCATGAAAAATGTAGTAGTTCCATATTATGTAGGTAAAATATTTTTTCTTTTGATAGAATTGAGTAAGTCATTATCATTACATGTGTATAAAAACTACTACTATTATGAGTTGTGAGCAATAATATAGTATCATAAAATAATGTTTTCCAGAATAGTGTCGAATGTTTCCTTCATTCAAAATTATAAACCACTCCAGTACATAATAGAAATGTGGTCAAGCTTAATATATTGGTAACACTAGATAGGGAGTAAAAAAATGGATACTCTGGCAATCAAAGCTTATAAATCTAAAATTTTTTATAAATAATTTTTGGTAAGGATACTAATGCAGTGAATTTAAATTTTTACAATGTATTGTTTACATCATGGGTGTCCAACCTTTTGCATGTTCTGCCCCATATAGTCAAATAAAAATTTGTCAAGGGGAGCATATAGAATTTAATACTTATTTATGACTACAATGTAATCTATTTATTGGAAAAATATATGAACATAACATTTTTAATGTGAACACTGAGTTTGTTTTTTTGATACTAGCGCATCTATATCTTGTTCGATAGGTTTTGACAAGTTACGCAGGGTCAATGCGACAAGCGTTCCTATGCACAATCTCCCTCCATTTACCCTCTATTCACAAATTCTGTACCAGTAGACTAGCACCATCGGAGACAAATTTGGCAAATTCAAACAACGCCATGGGCTATACAAAAAAGGAACAAAATTGTCCCAAAATACAGCTGTTTGCATACCTGCTTTTCTATCTCACTTCTTTAAATGTGGGCGTGTATATCTGTCTCTCACTGTTGAATATAATGATAAAAAGTAGAAGTTTTACATTTTCGACAAAATTACTCTAAAGCAGTTGCGATATTAACATCAAAATTTAATATAGTTATTAGAATTTCACGTAGAATTACAATCTGCTCAGTGTCTTTTATATAAAACATAATCCTTGCTCTTAATGATTTTAATCATATTATAGATTTATACAATTTCACGCAGAAAGTAATGTGGATCTTTTACATAAAATGCCAAATGTTTTTGCATATCCTTTTCTATTTATGATTTAATACAAATTTCGACAAGTAGAAGATATAGATCTTTTAATTAAAATAATATATGTTTTTTAATACTAATTGTTGTTTAATCAATTAGGTACTGTCCTTTTAAATCAGCAATTGCATAAAACAATAAACTGTTATCAAGTACACGCGTACTATGTGAGAAAGTACCGTGGAGGATGCCGTCAAGTGTTATCCTTGTATTTGACACCAGAAGACAATGTAGCGTGGCGCCTATATGCCTTTCTTTTCAAATTCATAATTGATATATTACTGAAATAAGAACCCCTTCGTTAATTTTCGGGTTACGTGATGCTGGTCGAATGAATGGGCTCTGAGGGCCGCATGCAGTTCGCGCGCCGCGGGTTAGCCACACATGGTATTAGTTTATTCTAATTTGTCTACTTTGATAATTAACAGTTTTGCATATCTTATAGACTATGGAACCATGCAATCAACTTAAATTTTTTTATATGTGGTGTTTCTAGAAATGGTTCATTTGAAGAAAAGGTCCTCCATATTTATTAAAGTTCTTCTGTTTCTAAATTTAAATTCAATTGTTATAAAACCTAATATTTATAACTCTAACTATTGTTTCAATTTAAAACAAAATTTGTTTTCATTCTGTGCTAATCTCTGCTTTTCAGGGCTCTTTGTTGACACCAGTGATACAATTTAGAAAAAAATTATCCTGTTATTTTCTTCAACCTTTGCTATGCAAATTCTGTAAGTTGCTTTCTTTGCCCAAAATTGCTAATTGGATGAGGTGACTTTCCACTTATCTTTATTTTCTACATAATCTTTTTTTTTGTTCTATGAAAGACACCAGTTTTTGACTTCGGTGCACACTTTCATTCTGTCTATGACCAGCTAAAACTTTCATAATTGCCTTTACTGGCTAATTTGTTCCAACTCTGTTATACATTTGTCTACAGACTTGCTGTCCATTTTATTTCTAAAAATAAATCTAGCTCGTGCATACACATATTACGTTGGGCCCCTTTATGAAATATTTATTAAAAGCTGTCTTTGATGTCTTAACAGACCTTGAATGAATCTATCATATCTTCTGCTTCATATCACATTGTTTAAATATAACTGTTTATTTTGTATGGTTGGTTCAGTCTATATACAGTTGAGTTCCAATCCCAAAGTCTGCTCTAACACAACTGCTTTCACAACAAAACTACATCTTCTAGAAGGACTTCTTAGGTATGTGTAAAGCTTAGAATTGTGAGTGAATTGACTGGATTCTTCAAAATGTTTACTGGCACTATCCATTATTATATTTCCTTTCTTTTCATGAGTTTAAAGCTGACACCATGTTTTGTTTATAGAACAGACGGTTTCTCAAAAATTATGTACATTCTTATTCATCCTCATAAACACTACAAATAACATTTACTTCCTCGGCATTGGGTGAAAATAAACAAAGATGTATCATCTAAAAAAATATATTTGGTTTAAGATTATAAACTCAAAGTAGGGTTGAAATCAAGAAAATGTTGGTGAAAATATTTATTTTGGTAGTATTTCATAGAATATTGTATATAGATGGATAATAGAAGATTAGAAGTAAATAAGGATGAATATATGTGGAAGCAAATAGTATCAAGATAATTTTATATAATATTCAGTGAAATGTTAGGCATTTTTACATATCATAAACATATGTATATAAAAAATAAAGGAAATAGAATAAAATATAAACAATAATTTGATAGTATGCCACAATTTTTCAAAGAGCTCTTTCCACTCAATTCTATGAACAAAAAATAGGTATAATTTCCTGAAAGCTGTTTTAGTCCTAAAATTGTTACTGAATTAGTTCTATTACACAAATGAAATGGACTTGAGCTAAAGAATTTTTGTCAAGCAGCCACTTGTATGAAAGCCAAATTCACTAGAGTTGTTGTATATATTTCAATTAAAGACAAGTTGGTAAGTATCCAAACAGAATTACCTTCATCAATTCAATTATTACATCATTAAACGTAAACAACTGCTGAATTACTCTAAACACGAAACATATTTTAGAAAGTTAAAGACGTTCTGCGAAAATATTTTTATATTCACTAATTCTGTTTAATTTCCCTATTTAAATTAAATAATAAAAAAAGACAATTATTCTTCAAAAATACTAAATTAATAATTTCTTACCTTCCTACAGGAATTGCAAAATAAAATAGAGTCAACATTTTCGACCTTGTTTCTTTTACAAATAAGTCACTGATTATCGTAGGCGCTATTGTGGAATAACTGGCTTCTCCAATTCCTACTAGGGCTCGAAAAACTACAAACCATGTAAAATTCTGAAAAAAAAATAACAGTCATTAGTTATAATTACTTTTATTTTCTCAATTTTAATGTTGGAAGCAATGTAATTTAAATTAGTTCATAAATATTTGTCAGTTATTTATGTCTCCTATAAAAACACCGATAACTAATAGGAAGATAATATTTTTCTGTTCTTCCAGTAAATTGATTATGAACAAAAAACTTAACATTTCATAATGTCTGGTCATTTAGTTCTTTTATTATAAGGGCAATGATTCCATAGGTTCATCAAAAAGCAGTTGTATTCAATTTAAGATGACCTCCATGAAACACATTGTACTAAGAAGTATACTTCTTTTCATCTGTATTGTTCATTCTTTATCATATCATTAAACTGTAACAATAATGTCTAGGATATATATAATTAGAAGTATATGGAGTGTAAATAGTGTTGTAGCCGCTAAATTGATTAATTCTACTTTTAATAAACAATAGATAAACTTTATTAATATACGAAATATGCAAAGTATATGCAATGAAGCTAGCGATATCTCTTATTACAGTGTTCAAGTATAAAAAATGTTTTTATTTATAATTAGATCGAAACCAGCTGGAGAAGAAAATAATTACTATTAAATGGAGACCAAGAGTTCTGGATTGCTGAGAGTGATACTGTGATAATTTCTAGCTGTGATTGATAAGTTAATTATTTGTTTTTAACTTCTACAGTATTTACTTACTATATAATTCGGCTCAATTTGAAACTATTTTTGTCTGGAGTAAAATTTATAAATGTAAACACTCTTACCGTCATGAAGGATCCAATAAGTGTTGTAACACTCCATAGGAAGACTCCGAAAGCCATAATATATTTTCGACTATATCTGTCACCCAAGTATCCAAATAATGGGGCAAACACCATGTAACTAAGTACGAAACTAGTTTGTATAAGTCCACCTTGGCCATCTTCAATATCAAAGTAATGCTGCACCTCGGTTAAAATACCTGCAAGAAAAAGAAGACAAGTAATACACAGTTTTAATTAGAAAATAGTTTGCACAAGAGTCTTAAAAATGTAATGTACAGAGAAACAAGTAAGTAATCCAAAATAGAAAAGACATATTTATATAAAAGTGCCATATCAATTTATATATAGCGTAGTAACATTTTTAAATATATTAATTTAACGAACAATTATGATTCTATAATTATCAACTGAGTCAACGGATATTGAAACAAAACAATATTAAAAAAAAAAAAAATTTATATATATATTTATTATGATCTACAGTATGATCCAATATTTAAGATTCGACCAATTATAAATCATTTCAACAAACATTTTCAATCGGTACCAATGTGTTAATGCATTTGTGTGGATGAACAAATGTGCTCTACCAAAATGGTTTCACATCTTCGTATGAAACTATTTTTGTTATCTAATTCCTACGATTAGTCCTATGGTTTTGAGCTGTATTCTAGTGCAAGCAATATTATCTATACAGGAAAATATTCCTTGGGAAAGTTACGTGCAAATAGTACTGCATAAGCCTCCTACAAACAAAGAGGTTACAAAGCACCCTGTGAACACTGTGGAAGGATAATAAATGCATTCGCCTAACTTCAATGTATGTAGAAATACACCCAGTCTTGAATGTGGAACATAATCACACCCATCACGTTATTCTCGTGAGGAACGAGATTGAAGTTGAGTGTTAAAATAATGCACACATGGGTGCTGTCGACTTGATATATGGTCTTTTAGGTTATTATCACGTAAGGATGAAGAAAGTAGAGTGGCACAGTCGATTTTTTTACTATGTATTGGGCTTGGCCATGCTTAATGCTTATTTCTTAGATAAACGAATAAAAAGACATTCAAGAATGAACATACAGCTACCTCTATCTCGAAAATAAGTGGCTGCTATGATATGCAAAACTGACTCAGAGGATTTTAAAAAGAAACACCAAGATCGACAAGGGTAGTGCAGTGCTCTCCTCCAAACGACTGGATAAGAGAACATACTTACCTGGAGCAGATGGATTTGGACACTTTCATGAGTGGTTGGATCGTTCAAGAAAACGCCAATGCAAATCATCTGGCTGCAAATCATAAACACAGTGTACTTGCTCTAAGTGTAAGATCCATTTATGCTGTACTGCAACTAAAAATTGTTTCGCAACATTCTTCAAGAACTTATGTAATGATTGTAATTTTTGAATAATAAATACGTAACAAAATTTCCAAAAATAGTTTTGCAGTAACTGCCCAGGTCCGCCTTAGGACGGGCATGCAATCATTGGGTCCACAGGTAATCACTTATACTTAAGATTAAATTTGAACACAAATTTAGTATTAGTGACCCTCAATTTGCTTAGTGAAATTTTTTGGTCTACAAAAAAAAATTGGGCACTGAGGGTTAAAGATCATATGCACGAAGAGTGTAATAGAGGAAAATATGATGTCGACCGGTAAAAAATAATTTTCAAGCAGCGGAGCTATGTGCGCTCCATCCCTTGAAATGTTGTGTGACTTTGTAGTCAAAGCATGGGCTAAAGTAAAAGTGGAGACACTCAAAAATTTATTAAAAAAGTAAGGCATCTATATTGTTATGAATGGTACGGAAGATGTTATGGAACACTAAACATGATGAAAACAAAACCGATTCACAGACTCAAATAAAATATATTTTTAAAGTAAAATGTATATTTTTTACTTATTTTTAATGTAATAGAAACTATTTTTTAAATAACGACTGGAATTCTTCTATATAGATTTTATATCAACAAATTAATACGAGAAACCAAGCTTCCTCTTTTGCATCTGGCGTATAAGACCACCCCCGATTTTTAGGTGTATTTTGGGATTTTGTTTAACGTGAAATTAGCGCAAGAATGTTTTACACGATTGCGATTTAGTAATAATGATTATAAAAACGTGATCAAAACTAAAATGACTATTATCGAACTTTTTCCAAAAGCAAAAGACAATATCAAGTTCTTTTTATATTTTGGTGGAAAATGCAAACATCAACTTCACCCGTATTCTTTATTAGCCGCAGTTTTTCTGTTTTAAAAATAATTTAACATCTAACGCCTAACGATGTTATTTTTATTTAAAAAACGTTATTCTGCGTTGAAAAAATGCAATTCATTTAGAAAACAATTTGTCACTAATGTAGGTTTAAATTATAAATACACCCAAGATTAATGCCAGAAGCCACAAGAACGAATATAAATACTTCCACTTTAAAGGTAATACCGCATACGTTACACTAAATTATAAATAAATTACGTTTATATTGA
Organism: Sperchopsis tessellata; assembly: GCA_033557685.1. Lineage (NCBI taxonomy): Eukaryota > Metazoa > Arthropoda > Insecta > Coleoptera > Hydrophilidae > Sperchopsis > Sperchopsis tessellata. The sequence continues at coordinate 15,537 of JAWQRN010000186.1, forward strand.
TTAAATGTAAACCAGTATTCGTTAGTGATAATATTTGCCTATTTCCCAACTTTTTGTCAATAATTATTATTTATTAAATACGAAATATCACCTAAGAGAATCTCACACGTGAGATCTCCATGGTAAAAGCAATTGCAGCTAGTATACTTTAATTAGATGCTGGACCCGTCTCATTAGCTCAGTGGCTAAGTACTAGGATACTAGGGGGCTTTTTGTGATTAGGGAAAATTATTTGTGGTGCTCGCCTACCGGGAGGGACGTAAAACTCTGGGTTCCGTGTATTGGAGGTAAATGAAGACCACGTGCACGTAAAAGACCCCAATTATAATTGGAACACATGATATGGTAAAATTTCCAGGTTTGGGAGCCTAATCATTGGCGTCGATTATAGGCCATTGTAGCGGAAATAGGCCGACGCTAAATAAAACAAACAAACAAACAATTAGACGCTGAAATGCACAAACAGGCAAGAACAACTGGTAATGCTATCAACATAAAGATGTACTTTTATATAATGGTCGCCTGATAACATCCTAGGTTCTTTCTTGTTATGTATTTCAATAAATATATACTTAAATCTGATAACTTTTAAATTTAAAAGCAATGATGACACTAAATTAAATAACAGAGAAACAACATTTCAAACAGCTGCCTAAAATTTGTAAATTTCAATTCACTTAATGTGGTTAAAATGAAAACCATCTATTTGTATCTACGAAATTCATAATAAACATTTCGAACAGCAGTCTAAATTTACTTGGCTAGATGTTACTAAAAAAAAAAAAAAACTTAAAGAATGCAGTTCATTGACAGATTTAAAATGTATATACCGTGGAATCCAAATACCTGCTACATAAATTGTAGGTACGAGAGTACATAATAAAAATAATTCATTAGAACCGGTTGTTTCCTGTTTAATGAGGTGCTTATGTAGGGAACTCCAAAACTTGCGGCACGTTTTAACTTTTTTAATTCATGAATATAAACAATTCAACATACATATTACGTATGCATGTAGGTGGGAATATCATAGTTACACTTTTATGACTGTGAGTAACGAAAACATTTACAACATAATGTGTTTTTGCTGTTCTTTATTTACCGATGTTATTCTGTATAGTTTCTGTTGCTGTATATGAGATGAAAATGCTATAAAATAAAGCACAATGTTGTTCATTTGGCCACTTTATATCATAATCAACTTTAACTATCATTTGACATATAAATTCTCATGCAGGATGAGGTTGTATAGATTAGAAGTTTGAAGAACAAAAAAAGCAGCAGGAGTGGATAGCATACGAAGTGAAATGTCTAGTGTGGAGGAGAAATAGTTTATGAAGAATGAATACGTTATTTAATATATTCTTAGGTAGCTCCATACAACAAGATGGCATGTGTTCACTAGAAAAGAGACAAGTAACAAGTTTGACTACAAAATAATGGAGCGGTAAGTCTGCTGAGCATTCTAGAAAAAGTATTTGGTAAAGTGCAAAACTATTAACCGTTTTTCTACCTGCTCCACGCATACATAATTCACTCACTCCATCAATACAAAAGCAGTCGTTTTAATATAAAACCCTTTTATCCTATGAATATACAACTCCCTAGTTATATTTGTGTATATATATATATATATATATATATATATATATATATATATATATATATATATATAATAATCAGCCGTTATTCATCCACTACTGGACAAAGGTCTCCCCAAGTTCCTTCCACTCACCACGGTTGTGCGTTCTTCTCATCCACGTGACTTCCAAAATTCTGAGTTCTCTGTCCCACATGTCATTTGGTCTTCGTCTTGGTCTTATGTTGTCTCCTGGTTCCCAAACAATTAACTCATTTGACCATCAATGATCTGCTCGTCTTCCAAGATGTCCTGCCTATTTCCACTTTTGCGTCTTTAATGTACCTAGTACATCCCTGACCTTATAGTCTGACTTCTTATCCATGTACAGCGTCTTCTATTACTAATTTTCCAACGCATCATGTATCTCTAAATACTTCTTTGCGTTGTTTGGAACTTCTGTACATGAGAGGCCTTTAATTTCCACGTCTCACTAGCATACGCTATTACAGGCAAAAATATGTTGCTTGCGCTATCTCTAAAGAAATATCTCCATCCACATTGGCTGACATGGCTAGCTCATTGAGCATAACTTTCGTTTTACTAAGATTCATCCTAAGGCCTACATCCCTACTTTTAGAATCCAGAGCAATCATTCTTTCTTGGAGCTCTAATTTAACGTTTGATGCGACTTTTTCATAGATGTTTTTAATTAACTGTATGTCAGCAAATGGAATGCTATTTAGGATCAAAGCTTTAATAAACGCAGTTGCTTTGATCGAGTCAAATGCTTTCTCTTAGTATACAAAAGCACAACATAGTGGGAGGTTGTACTCATTACATCTAGATATCAATTCACGCACCGTATGAATGTGGTCAATAGTGCTATATCCCTTCCGAAAATCTACCTGTTCTTTGGGTTGGTACGAATCGAATTGGTCGGTAAGGCGATTCGCAATTATTTTGGTAAGGATATCTATTCATGCCGTTTATAGTTTTGCCAGGACTGTATATATCGCATTCCCAACAATTTTTAGAATGTCAACGTTGATCCCATCGTCTTTTCCACACTTCATTGATTTTAGAGCATGTGCAACTTATGAGGGTAATATTGGTAGAACGTCTTCCTCGGAAGAGATGTATATATGGTTACGTTCATCTCGATATTGTTGGTAAAATGTTCTAACCACTTCAAGGATTTCATCAACTCTCTCACCGTTTTCAGATCTGAGGGCTGTTGTATCTTCTAACATTTTTCTTTATTCGCTTTTTAATAGTCTTTGAAAGTTCCTCACACTCTATATGCTTCCTTCTTGCCTTAACTTTACTTTTAGTTCTCTATACTGTCTTTGTAAGGTTTTAGTATGTTCGGAAATTTTCGAATCTTTTTTACCATTGGCAGTTCCATCTATGACTGGACGTATTTGTTATTATTTGAAACACATTATCGACATCATTATGTTCTTCCAAAGCAGCAAATTTGTTTTTAAGCTCTAATTGAAATACTTCTCGATTTGATTTTGGATGGTCCAAGTTAATTTTTCTGCCACCGCCGTTGGTAAATTTAAATGTTTCTAGTTTTACATTTAAAGATAGTTTACATTTAACAACACAGCGATCACTTTCAGTATCAAAACAGTTCAGAACTGTGCAGTCTTATATAATGGCTCCTCTATTGGTGAATATGTTTGCAATCTCGTTCATGGTGTTGTTTCGGCTTTGTCAGCTCCATTTTCGTGATGTTTATTTTTTTAGCAAACATGGTATTCGCTATATACAGACTCTTTGACTCTGCCAATTATACAAGTCTGTTGCCTCGTTCATCTCTACTTCCAAAACCGAGGGCACATACAACCTGATCTCCTGATCGTTGTACTCCTATCTTTGCATTAAAGTCTCCTAAGACGAATTTAAAATGTGCTTTTGAGTTCTCATGAATATGTCACCTCTTCATAGAACTTTTCGAATGTCTCGTCTGAATGGCTACTTGTTGGGGCATAAATTTGCAGAATTTGGAATTTATGTCGCCTTGAAATCTTTCCTTCTAAGTATGCGACTATGTCCGATGTACTATCAAACTTGATTATTAGGTGTTTCAGTCTTTTGTGAACCATGTAACCATCCCCACTATTTCATCCATTGTTATTGCCACGGTAGTAATACTTATGTCCACTTTTCTTCTTATTTCGCTCAGACCTATAACATCCCATTGAATCTCGTCCAATTCATTTTCCAGCTGTATTAGTTTTGCTTCACTAGATAATGTGTGGCAGTTTAATTTTGACATAAGTAATATTGTTTGTTTTTTTTAAATGTAAATTATTTGACTTTCTTTGTAAAAATGAACCTTATTGTTTAGATGAATATTTGGCTCAAAATTACCAATAGTATATTTGATTTTTTTTTTGCGAGTTATGTTATATCGAATTTTTTTTTTGTTGTTTTATTTTCTTTTACTTTTGAATTTATATTTTAATCATACAGTTGATTGTAAAGGGTTTTGTTTACGATATAATTCAATTATTATTTATTGTTTGAAAAAGTGAATTTAATTTTTTTGAAATTGACACAATCAAGGTGTTTTGAATAAAGATAATTTTTGATTTTTAATTTGATTTTGATTTTGGTAACTTTTATATCCACGGATTCTTAGCTCCTGTATTTTTCTTATCCATATATGTATAATATGTTTAAGTTAGGATTTTATGGTTACCATGAGGAAATAAAACTAATTATTTTGACGTTACATGTGCTGATTTCTTAAATAATATTTAATATATATCATATAAAAAATAAGCTAGGCAAAATTCACAGTTATTACAATATATAATTGTTTCTTGGTGGCGTTTTATCAAGGTAGTTTTCTACGTTTGTTCTTGATAAACTAGATGTGTGTTATTTTATTCTGAATTTTAGGCACTACCTTAATTATCCAACATAACACTTTTCACAATTTTTACAGTATGATTTTATCTAAAGTTGGAGTGGGAGTGTGTAATTTTGTGAAAAGGGTTCTTAAGTTATTTTTATTTGTGCTATTTTTATATTTATGGTTTAAATATGTTTTGTAACCGTTCAGATAGTCCATGACCATATGGCAGGGGCAGATATTTTATGTTTGTATTTGTTGTGTTATTCTTCAATATTGATTTATTGTAAAATTTGTACGTTCTTTCTCTTATGATTTTATTGATTGTATCTGAGGGGTAGTTGTTATTTTGTAGGGTTTGTTTAATTTTATTTAGGGTTTCGGAATGTTGAGATTTAATGCTCTATCAGATATGCCACAAATGAAATTTAGTTTATAAATTAGTGGTCGACCTGATTTGAAGTTCGGATTAAAAAATATAACCATTTAACTTTGAATGACAGACGATACATACACAGACTTAATACCAAACAAGATAAAATAATATGGAATTAAACTTTTGATAGAATCTTTCAATTAACACATGTTAATCAAATATAAATTTATACACAATTTTAATACCTTTCAAGTCATCTACCGATAATCCCCAATAATAGAACAGTAAAATAGAAATCTATACATTACCGTCAAAACATTTAGCGTATAAATAAATAGCCCTGTCTCATTCAACCCGATGCAAGGCCATGAATATGTCAATAATCGGCCGTTGGGTATTTAAGTTCAACAAACATCATTTAGATTTAAATTAAAAAGTGTCCATTTTTTTCTAGATTATTTTCATATAATAAAATAACAAATATTCTTAGAGAAAGCAGCACATTGGCTTGCGTAACGTCTAAGTAAGAAATTTTACTTCATCAAAGTAACCATGAAATCCTAACATAAACATAATATACTATATATATATATATAAAATATATATTATGAAAACATCTCTCCCTGTATTCGAAACACACATTGAAATATAAACATAAAAGAACAAACGTTATAATTCTCAATAAGCAAAGTTTATTAATTAGCTAATAAAATAAAGTTGTTTAATTATTAGCTCTCGAGAAAAAAATCTGTCAATTAAAAAATCTCGGTAGAAATCTGTTCCAGAACACTCGGTGTGTTCGGACGTGGGGTGATCCGCCCACCCAGTTACAGCCCCGTCATCTCCAGACACATCTTGTTGCGATGTGGACGAAGCCCACTTACACTTTCATTACCTCGTTTTAGTCGCGTCATCTACAGACACTCTGCTATTCTGGCTGTGATAGCAAGCTCTTCAGATCCTCAAACAGGTCCGACGATGTGGTTCAATTTTCGTTTGGTTATCGTGTGAATCAGAAAACAGGCAATTATAAGTTTTGGGGGACCGCCCCCAATGCAGTAAATGGACAGACAGCTGTTTGCGTAGATGACTGATGGGCTCACCCTCTATATTTGCCGATAATAAGTGGCCCCACTCGGTTTGCATTAAAATCGGGAGATAACAGTCCATGTCCTGGCGATAACGTGCTATAATACATTATCGAAAGGGCTATAACTTTGGGCTTGATCAACAAGGCCATAAACTAATTTATACATTAATCATTATACATCAGCATAGTTTGATGCTGCTTGGTTAAATTTTCATAATGAATGGGATATATCCAATTTTCCAAAGTACGACAGCTTAAATGGATTTTCATTCTAACAACTACGCAATTAACGACTCGTTACATTTTACCTAATTTATATAAATGATAAATATTAAATAGTTAGGAAATGCACAATACGGTATTCTTAATATCGTCACGAAATACGCCCGCCCTTGTAATAATAACCTGCTTTACATTTGATAGATAATTCCAACAAAGCTGGTCGTATTCGTAATATATCTCGAATTTGCAATACAGTATTATTTTTTAACTGTCTAATAATTCACTTCCCCATACTGTAGTTAAAATTTAATTTTATAGTCGGACATGCGTATCAACAACGCTTTGTTTTAGTGTATTCAGAAAAATATTATATATTTGTTTATAGTCTTTAATAAGTAAAGGAATTTCCGTTTTGTGTTGAAACATACTACAAAAGTACCGTTTTTATTTTTATATAAACTATATTTCAAAACGATAATAAGTGACAATAATAATTATGAAACGTTTCTGAAAAGAAAAATATACTAAACTTCCTGTAAAAACACATCTGTCTTTCATTTTTTGTGGATGGCAGGTATTACTCCATAGCATCTTCAAGCGAAGTCCATTTAAAAATATGTATCCATCATTCAAGCCCTATTATATTCTGTCTTATCAGCCTGGTATTAAAAACAAGGACGTGAATTTTTGGAGACATATAAGAGGATTTGAAATGATAGGACTGATAGAAACATAGATTGAAGAGAAGGAATGGAAAACACTAGCGGATCGTTGCCGCCATAGTTTCGATGGATATGCTAGTTTGCAGTGCGGGAAAAGAAAAAGGGCAGAAAAAAGGGAGGAATTATAACTGAAGTAAAAATAAATGGAGGCGAATGTAGAAAACAAAGGGGTATGGCATAACATCCAGGACAAAAGAATGCTAATATTTACAGTGTATTGCAATGATGGAGTAAATTGAGAGGCATTGTGGATGTAGCAATATGTGAAACAAAACAGTATAAGCTTATCATGTGAGGGGATTTTAATTCAAGAACTTGAATAATAGGTGGAAAGATGCTGAATGGAGTTGAAGAAGATGACAGAATATCAAAAGATAAAATTTTGAAGAGAGAGCGTAAATTGCTGATAGAGATGACTGGAGAAATAGGATGGACCCAATTGAATGGCAGCCATATGGGAGATGGGGAGAGATAATTTATATATCGTGGATACATGGGAGAGTCAGTGTTTGACTATGTATTGGTTAATGAAAATCCGTGATGACACTACAGCCAAAATGTAAGATGTGAAATATTTCCTGAAAAAAAAAAAAAAAACAGTGGAACGAGGACTATGGAGAAAAGGAAGAGATACTCGAGAAGAATATAGGTACCATCTCAGATAATATAAAGAAATGTGCAAAGAGATGACAAATGTAGAAAGAGGTAAAAATGTACAAAACATAGAAACATCAAGACTGAGGCTTGGAAATACATAAAGCAGCATATAAAACAAAGACCACGGTAAGCATGAACATAACCATGGAGGAATGGAGGCAACACTACATCGAAGTGTTATAAGGTACTGAGAGTGGAAGTGGAAGACCAAAAATAATTAACAAGAGAGGAAGTGGAAGTACAACTGAATAAGCTGAAAAGAAGAAAGCCATCAGGCTTTTTATTAATTAGTTATAAAGTCAGAAATACATGAAATTTATTTCCGGGAGGAACTATCATATAGCCTCTTAAAAGTGCGAAAGTGTCGCCCTATGATGCAAGAGACATTGTCAAGGCGAATAATGTTGTTGTGATGGTTAAAATCCTCAATGATTTCTCAGAATTTTCTGGGGAAATAAGAAGGCTCTCGAGCCAAAATTTTGATATCTTCGAACAAATAAATTTTCTGTGGAAATAATTCTAGTACACAATCAATCGTTTTTTTTTTTTGGATGACTGTATATTGGAAACTATTTGCTTCATATTGAATACACTGAACTCAGAAAAAAATAGTATTTTTCGTTTTTGAAGGACAAATACATTTTTATGTGTTAAAACGCCTAAAAAATAAAACAGGCCTGTTCGATCGGTTTGTTCATGTGCCACCCAAAAACAAATTATAAATTTTATGCTCCTCGCCAATCATATTTCCCCAAAACATTGTAATTGTAAAATGACCAGGTATAAGAAATCTTAATGTAACTAATTAAAGTTACATATTTGCATCCTTTAAAATAATTACATATAAGGTAATTTCTGCTTGCTATAAATTAAATGTTGCTAGATCTTGAATGAATGCAACAAGATACAAACGAATTGCATAGAATTAATTGAAATTTCGCAGCAATTTCTACCGCCGGCACACATTTTCCTAATGACAGTGATTGGTACTGTGATGAGCAGAAGGCAGTAATAACAACTAAAGTGGTAGCACGTGGAGAAGAGGAACTGTTTTATTAGGTCGTATACTCGCGTTGATCGAGCGAGGGAATGAATGAAGAATTACTTGCCTTCTCTCCTGCATCTAGGCTAGTCTATCAAGCGACTAGTGTGGGCTGCTCTTCATATTCATGACATGACGGACGGGTATCTCTCGTATGTATGTGTGGGTGTGTTGAGCAGGGAGTAAATTCAGCAGATTGCAGAGTGTGAATGCAGCATGGCAAGTGACACATTAATTTGGGGCGGGCGCATCAGAGCGAATGATTTATTCAAATTGGATTTCGGGATGAGCTAGCGGAAGTAAGTGGTAGAAGGGGTTTAAATTTTTATGGCGCGTGTGGATGAATTAGGTGGGGAACAGCCCAAGCATACGATATGTTTCTTAGCGAAAGTGGAGCACGTCAAGATGCAGAAGTGCCATTCCAAGTATAGAACGGATGGAGAAAAATTATGGTGCTGAAATATAAAAGTCTCGTCTACTTTATGAGGTACATTTCAGACTGTTATGCACTGAAACGTAGAGTGAGCATATTTGCTATCTAAACGAATAGGTTATATTAAACAGCCATATGTCATGCTAATGTTCTAAAATGGACACTGACTCAATTTATAGATTTATTTCATGAATTATATTTTCCTTATCTGCTGACAGTACCTACAGATGAAGTGATTATTTACATATTTGCTGCTTGCTTACTGCATCAATTTCTATTTTATTTGAAAAAAAGTTATTATAATATTATTTATATATTATATAATATTATTATAAGTGATTCGTAAGTTTCGGAGACTACCACCCTTCGTCAATGCATCTGAATCGATACACATTGAAACAAAGTGCAATGTATTCTACTTCGATCTCTCCTTTTGATATTAGACTTCATGGTTTGCAGAGTACGCGAGTAATGTTTTAATATCGATTATATTAAATATACGTAGTGGATCCGTGAGGAGTCCACTCTTATATGTCTACACATATGACTTACATAAATCTGTATTCACCTATGAAAATCATTCAGGATGCGGATGATTTCTGTATACATACGAGTCACTCCAAACTTTTAGATTATAAGAAATCAATTGGAAATGCATTTAAAACTGAAAAACAATGGCTTTTGGATAATGGCTTAGTATTATCCTCCGAAAACACCTCAATCGTTTTCTTTTCCCGTCACAGAAAGCTGCCTGCTGCTGCTCAATCAAGAATATGCGATTATAAATATTCAGAATACCAGAAAATATCTAGGGGTAACACTTGATAGTACACTGTTATGGATAAAACACATAACTGTCGTTCTATCAACATTTGAAAAAAACAATATATTAAGGCTTGTGTGTAGATCATGGGGTGCAGATGTCAAATTTCTTTTACTTCTTATATAGAGCATAAATAAGACCTAGATTGAATTATGGATGTACACTGTATGGCTCGGCGAGTAACACAAATTTTAATCGTATCTACGTGGTTCAAAACAAGGCACTTCAAATTTGCATTGGTTTTATGCAATCCACCCCGGTTCATGCTTTACATGTTGAGGCCCAATAACCACTCTTATTCTTAAGGCATCTAAATATATCTTAAAAATGAAATCACAGCTTAATAATGAAATTATAAATAATATTGCTGATTTGACAAACGAATACCTGACAGACATTGGCTTCGCAAAAACTCTCCACCACTAACATCTAATTACCATTGCAGTATTTCTCACATCAGTTTTATTTTCAAAACCATGAAACTTTAAACCCCGTAAATTTGCTAACGCAGTTTTCATGTATCTCACCCTCAAGTTGAGGGGTTTTGGATGTGCTTTCTTTTGTTCTAATAACTCGGAACACCGGTTATTTAAATTATATAGCTAGATAAGTACATTTACAGCTGTGCTTGAAGCATTAGTGTATATCCAATCTTCTAACTTACATGTTGGCGTCTTATTTGACAGTAGGAGTGTTTTGACTTTACTAATAAAATCTGAACTGAATAGAACAAAATCCATTTTTGTTCAGATCAAAAACAAGATAATTTTATTTATTTCTTAACATAAATGATAGTTTTGCGTGGATAAATCTCACACGGGCATTATACACAACAAAACTGCTAATTCCCTGACAAAGATAAGCGCAAGTGAAGGTAGTTACTATTCCGACAGACTACCATCTCTCTCTTCTGTGGTACTACAGCCTATTATCAAGCCTTCACCTCCTGTAGTCTTTGCCTCCAAATATTTCGATCTCTGCATCTTTCCCATCAAGTCACCTTCATAATTCTCTTAGGTACTCGTTCTTCTGGCATCTTTTCGACGTACCCAGCCCATCTCAGTCGCTGCTCTCCCACAAAGCTGACAATATCTAGATCCCAATATATCTGCACAAGCTCATGATTATATCTGATCCTCTACCCGTCAGTCTCCCTAATTGGTCCATATATTCTTCTTAGAACTTCATTCGAAAATGGCCGACATCTCCTCAGTTCTTTTTGCGAGGGCCCATGTTTCACAACCATAGGTAATTAATTGTCTTATAAGTGTTTTATATATGTTAATTTTGGTATCTCGCTGTACCAGTTTGGATTTCAGGTTCGCATGCAATGAATAGTGTTCTGTTGCCCTTCATGATTCTATTATGTATTTCATGTGTTGTCATTTTCTGTGTTTATATTACTCCCCAGATATGTAAACTCCTGCTCCACCTCAATATTGTCATTATCCACAGTCCAGTTCTGTTCCCGGCTTACTCCTGTTTTAACTTCCATTGCTTTCGTGTTATTTACATTTATTTCTACAATCTTTTTTGACCCCTGTTTCAGCTCCTGGTATCCTTCTCTCAAGGCTGTTATGGATCGTGTAATCAAATCCGAGTCATCGACGTATCTAACGATCTGCTTTTCCTTGTTCAAGATGGTTCCACTAGTGTCTATATTCATGCTTCTGACAACTTTGTTGAGTGCTATATTAAAAAGCGTTGGATTCAGACCATCTCCCGCCATAGTCCTTCCTTTATTCCGAAGTCTTTTGTAGTATGTTTTGGATTTTAACTATCCCTTTGACCCTCTCCATTGTCATGAGTGTTAATCTAACGAGTTTGGCTGGAATACCAATTTCCTCCATTGCCATGTATAGTGGTTTTCTTTGAACACTATCATAAGTTTGTTTAAAGTCCACGAATAGCTGGTAGAACTTGTGTTGAACTTCCAGGCCTTTTCCATAATCTGCCTGACTGTGAACAATTGATCAATTGTCGATTTGATTTTCTCCTGAGCTCTTCATAACCGTCTCTTCTAGCTCTTGTCCGGGTTTGCATCCATTTCATTCTTGCTCCGTTTCTTTTAGCAACCGCCTCTGCGTATTCTTCGTCACTCGTTTCTTTCTGATCTACCATTGTTTCCTATTATTTCTCCTGTCCCATTTTTTAGGGTTCTCTTGATTGCTGCCCACTAGCTATTTACTGATTGCTTAGCATCTGGGTCTACATCGATCTTTTCTACTACTTGATCCATTTTCTCTCTATATTTCGCTAATAAATCTTCAATCCTGATAAGCCCTTCCATTATATATCTGTTTGCCCTACTTTCTGGTTTCTTATTTATCTCGCTGGTTCTTTCTCTTTGCTTCACTTTCACCAGGTAATGAACTGATTCTGATGTCGCACCTCTGTAGCTTCTTACGTCGAATATGCTACAGTGGAATCTACTCTCTATCATTACCTGGTCTTATCTGGTTTACTGTGTATCCATCAGATGACACCCATGTGGCCCTTGTGAGGAAAGGACGTGCTCATCGTGCGTAGATTTTTACTCGTCGGTGAATTGTACTGCTTTCTCTTCGTTGTCATTTGTGTTTTGATACAGACTGCATGTTACCACTATTGGTATATATTCCAGCTCCTTTCCCATCTGCGCATTTAAGTCCCCTATTACCAATTTAATATCATTGTTTGGATTGTTATCTACCTCACTTTCCAACAGTGCATATAATTCCTCTTTCTCTGCGTATTTATCCTCCGAGGGTGTGTGTATGGAGAAAATAGACACATTTCTAAACCGTATCCAAATGCGAAGATAACAGATCATATAGCCTATTGGTTTAAACCTAATTATATTTGGCTGCACAATTATATGCATTTTAAACCCACAACTGAACTCATACCTATCAGAGGTTCCACCATCCGGTAACTGCCTTTCCCAATGCAACCAGCACCCGGCCATCTGACTTCTTGTATTGCCGTTATGTCTAAGTTATACTTTTCAAATTAACAGAGGATGTTGTTGAAGGCTCCTCCTTAATATAGTGTTCTTACGTTCCAGGTGCCAATACTCGAGTCAATTTTCGTTTGCCTAGTTCATCTACATTGAATCCCTCCATTCCGAGGCTTATCTACTAGTTTCGTAGCGTGTTTCCTTTAACGGTATAGGGATGCTAACAAGTCGATCAACGTCCTTTTCGGAGGACCATTTCTCCCGCCCATGTTGGCCCAGACTTCACCTCTCATACGGGTTGGTTACCACTTATCCAGCCAGGTTACTCAGGTTTCCAGGATTCACCACCTCATCAGAGGCGCCGTGTGGAGGTGGAGTCGGAATTGGGTAGGAAAGGCTATGCGGCAATCTCTTGCTGTACGATTGCCGTGCGGTACGCATGCACTACCCCATATTTTCAAGAGATGGAAGAATTACAGTGGAGGTTGAGAAACCGAGAAAGCGACTTGGAAAGTAACGGGTGCACGTAAACGGTTGCAAAGAATAATGGAATTAATACATAAGTTATATAGCAATCAGTAATCAAGTTTTGGTACCTACAGGTATGTATGGTAATAGTGTGCAATATAAACCGCCGCAAAGATAAATAAAAGCAGTGGGGATATATTGCCTCAAAAGTGTATGCAATAAGAAATGAACGGACAGGGTAAAGAAAACTAATGTGTAGACAGTGGTAATGTTATAGAAGGCATGAAAAAGGGAGCGTTGAGATGATTTGGAGATGATCAATAAGGAAATAGTTAGGAAATATGCAGGAAAGGTGGAGGTTGGCAGAGGTGCATGTATGTCTGGGTAAAACTTGTTAGTAGAGAAGTAGGAGCAGAGAAAATTGAAGGGCATGTATGACAAGGTGCATGTAGTTAGTATAAACTTAAGATTTGCCAGAATAGGAGGAATAGCTTATTGGTAGCAATACCCACCCAAAAACCGATTAATAAGGGCATGTAGTAGTAAAAGTTCAATACATAAGGAACATTTAATAGTACATGTTGGGTATGATTGTGTTTTATTTGGAAGGAACTATGTGAACTGTAAATTAGTATAACGGCGATGATTCTGTCTCGGGTAAACAGAAGTAAATTTCTTGTAGGTAAAATAAATTAAAAGGTCGTAAATTGGTTAATTGGCTTTTATCGCGAGCTGATACAATATTTCTACCAAAGGACTAGTTTTATAACTACCTTGTATCTGCTCTGGACGCAATGAAACATATAAAAGATTTACAGGATCGGATTGTGGATTAATAAGAGATTGGATCGGCACCTGCTTTTGGAGAAGGTATACAAATATATACACGCACCAAAGCACTTAAAAAACAATATATAGCTTTCACTTGCCCAAGTGGGGTTACTCTAATTGATCTAGAGTCTTTTAATCGGCGACATATATGAAGGTCTAGTGCTGAGTGTCAAATAGAAATATTTCTCGTGTATAATGAATTCTTCGTCGTATATAAATTGTTTGAACTGAATGTTTATACCGATCTAAGATGATTGAATGCACCCTTACTGCTAGAGATAGACTGAGTGACGCTAATTGGGTGCCATCTTGGATGCTTAAGAAAATAGGTCCTGTTACTTTTAGAGTAAGGGGTTCTGTTAGACAGAAAGGCTGTTACACTGAAAATATAAGTAATACTGGAAGTATCACTTAAGGAGTACTTTCCACCAGTAATGACTAAACACTTACCTTATTTCCAATAGTGAACGTGTGTGTGTGGAAATTTCTGTTCTCGTGCGATGTAGTCGGGAAGTAATAGGAAATGTAAAGTTGGGGTGAAATGATGGATTTGAATGTTTTTCACATACTATCTTATAATACACAAATAATTGTAGAGTGTTTGTACAGAATTCAGTTACTAGTAAACATGAACATAATTATTTCACATATAAGAAATGTAAGGAAGTTATAGAAAGTTTAATGTATTTCAGCTACTTAACAGTGTGGCCAAGCAAAGTTAAATATTCCCTCGCTGGACAAGATACAGTGTGTATTATGGTTGAAGTTAACCCAAACATCTTCGGCCCTATTGTCTTGATGGGAACACAATATGCAGATATACAAGGGTGGTTGCCGTAAAATTCCGTAAATACTACCTTCAGACCAGACCTGCTACAGCATCCAATTAGACATACATATTTTTATTATTTTAACTTTCAGTTTTCACCAGAAGTAGCTAGACCTGTCTTATATTATTTATTAGTAGACAGATGCATGTATGGGAATATAATGTTTCTTCCAGACTGAAAATGACTGAAATTACCATTTTCAGTAATATTTTTATCTGTCATGAAAAAAGTTATTATACAGATAAAATGAGGAATATTTACTTATCTCTCTTTAATATTTATACATGTTATATAGACTTGGAACAAGTCTTCTTCAGTTTTGAATTTTTGGCCGTTTTTAATATACAGTGCCTTAATTTAAAAACTAGCCAACCAGAATAACTCTAGGTATGAAATGGACAACATTTTGTCAAAAAAAAAAAAAAACACGGCAACTTTCATTTTGATGACGAAATTCAAGACCACTGGCTAATATTTTTTTTTCGACGTCTTCAATTGCAATCATGCAAACTGTCTACCTTGTGATACATCATTTTTAAAGACGTAAAAAATGTTTACCTTTTTGAACAAAAAAAAAAAAAATAAATCAATTGGTTCATGCATTGGTGAGATAGACACAATGTTTGATTTTAGCTCTATCTCACGAATGTATGATTCGATTTCATGTTTTTTTCCCTAAGGAATATAAATATGTGCCATTTAAGATATGAAATTTGGGGTGGCCAGAACAAAAATATATATTCGATAGAGGCTTTGAACTTCCCCTCGAAACCTAAACTGACATGTTTTTGTTACAAATCTTCTTCACTTCAGATCCCAGTTATTCTGGATGGCTAGTTATAAAAATTTTAATATAGGTATATATTATAATTATTTGTTGCTCAGACTGCTAACGATATCACTCGCATATCAGTACAACTACTAAATATCTTTTTTAATATACATTTAGTTTTTACAAAGGATCTAAATTTTTTACCTGAGTAGTCGTAAACTATTTTTTGTTAATGAAAATATCTTATTTAATTAGAATAATTGCTTCAAACCTTAATATCTCGTGAAAATGGAAGGTCTTTAGGATTTGCAACAACATAAGGTCTTTACACACGCAAGTTGGACAACCTGGCATGTATAAGCCAAATTGGTCGATTTACATGCTACCTAAACGATCCCGTTTTCATATATCAACGAATCAAAATATTTAATGGTAACTACATGAAACATTCATTAAAAGAAAATTGGTCTACTTTTCTATTAAACCATTCAAAGAATGGAGATATGTCCTCGTAATTTTAAAATTATATTATTTCCTATAACTTAGTTTGTCATTTAACTAATAATAACACTTAATACTATCAGCAATTGATATTCCGAATTATTGCAAAAATAAAGAGATTATTCATTTTATTCAATATAACTTCATTAATGCAAACAACCAAATCGATATTTTTGCACTTATGTTACGTAAACAAAGCAGAAAGTTAAGATTATCGTTGGTAGAAATTATATAATTAATTAATTGAAGGTCAACAATGTCAAAAGTATCACAAAAATAAATATTTTAAATGTCCAAATATCGTGTTGTTTTTACATCAAATGGTTATCTTCTAAGTTAAGTGGTGGGATGTTTAAGCAGACTTGCGAGAGCATAATAACAAAAATTATAAATATTTATGACTCAATGCATAATAAAATCAGTGCTTTAATGCGGTCTGATACTCCTGACGCTTGTTTCTTGTAGGAGGGTCAAGTTCAATAACAACGATAATATGTGGCATGATGGCTCACTAAAAAGGTTATAACTCCGAATGCTTTATGTTCAACAGGACCTATTCATTTTTAAAAAAGTTTTCAAACAAAACATTAATCACAACAAAATTTTAACGAATCAACTGACTTTGCTTTCACGCTTGAACTTGAAAATCTGGCAGTCTTCGCTACAATTTTATAAAATTAAAAGACAATATTCCAAAAATTAGAGTAAAAAAGGTATTTATCTTAAATATGTTGCAAAAACCAGACATTATAGACTATCCTGTTAAGATTGTTAGTACTAAACTTCAAAATCAGGACCGATGAACATTTACAGGAATATAGAAAATATATACATTTTGATGTTTCACCATACACTAAGTCAAAACTTGCTGACTACCTGTTGGTAATAGCATATCCTTTAGAAAAGAGTTTCCCAAATGGGAACGTTGTACGAGAGTTCGAGTGAAATGTCACATATAACAAGCCTCATTAACAACATATAATTTTATAGCAAATATCCTTTGGAGAAGCTACCGAAGCTCTTGAAAATAAGTAATTACATTTCATAAATTGAAAAGCCCCAGGAAATAGGAAACACGCAACGCAAACTTGAGAGTATAAAATTAAATTCCCGAATTTCTAAACTTTTTAGCCGAGCAGCGTGTTTACTACATTAAATGGGATGAATCACCTGCGGCCTTTTGATGGATGATGTTTCGAAAAGCATCAAAGCGACGAATTGAATGTAATAAGATGGCAAAATTAAATTTGAGAGGAAGCATCCCCCATATTTAATAATAACAGGCATAACAACGCCTATTTCACCTCGACGCCCGCCCCTAGTGCCGCAGGGAAATCGAGGGGATGTTTACAAGTAGCCAGGATTTTATCACCAGGATTTCCACACCCATAAAAGCTATTTCGGTTCATTTGATTAAGACAGGGGCTTATTACATACTTCACTTAGCGCCATGCCCAGATTGTTTTATGAATGTAAACACTAAAAATAACCACTCCACAAGCAAAGACATTCTCATCACAGATGATTCATAATATAAGTGAATATCGGGATTATTTTAAGTATATGACTGTACATAATGTTAGAGGAGCAAGGAACAGGCATAGACAGAAATAATAATACAAATAAGGTAAAAAAAACCTACAGCGAATCCAAGAAATAAAAATTCTGGGAATTTGACCTGTTAGAAAACGCTTAAATACTGGTTCTGAACTGAAATGAACCAAGGTATCTAAATTATTACTTCAGCAATAAATAAAAATTTAACTATTCTTCAAAATGTTATTGAATTTCGGAACTTGTTAAGGGAGCAAAACGGTGTAAATATGTCAACCCAAAAAATTTGTTAATTTAATTTACAGACTACATTGAATATAATAATCACCCCATCCCCTCGTGTATTTAAACTATCGCAGACATCGAAATTTTCTTTTTAAATAATCTGATCGGTAAGCAAGGTCTCTCCATATGAAGACCAGACCATCAACAATTTAATTAACTGTATGGAAAGCCCAGTTGAATTCATTTTAGAGGACGATTTATTGTATATTAAAATCATTTAACTTTAAAACAATTGTCATTTTTCATTAATTTAAAATGTAGTTTTTTCAGTTTTACTGAACATATCTTGCACCTATAGAAAATATTTTTAACAATGAATTTTTCAATTGTGTATTTGCCTAAATATCTATAACTAAAGGGGGAAAATGGGTGGAATATGTCTATTTTATATGCATAATATTCTTGAACAATTAAAATTTTGTTTTGTGGCGACTTGACATAACATAAGCTAATACCTAATAAGGTCGACTTTTGAAATATTTATTCAAAAATATTATTTAAATATTGAAAATATTACGTTTAGTCATATTTACTTATAATTTTGGCATATGGAACTTGACATATAAATCAACGCAAAATAATTTCTAATGAAGGAACAAACTAAGAGCACAAAAAAACTAATACTGTAAGATTTGCACTTTCTCTATCAGTATTTAACCAAACACATTACCTGCAATCGGTACTTAATAATAATTAGTGATAGACCGGTAATAAGAAAAACTTGTTTTCTTCTAAGAAAAAAGCATACGCCTGTATCACCAAGATAAAACCTACTACAAGGTATACACATTAATTTCATTTTGTTTAGTCTGACTCAGGTGCATTTTCGCAAATTTGTGATTAAGCGCAAATGAATAACTGACATAAATATTTCAAAATGATACTGATTTTATAAACATACGTAGTAAACTATTATGGTGGTGTACTTCCATGACGAACTGTAATACATTTTGTTTACAACTGTAAAGGGCCTGTTGCAGGCTTGATATTTTCCAAAATAGAAATACAACAAAAGAATTACAAAATGGATGTATAACTATGTATTTTTATATCAGTGGTTTACAACCATAAATATGAATTAGCAAATTTATTTCAGTTCGGAACATTTTTGTGTGAAATGTATTAATTTAGTTCGGTGAAAGATTTGAGAATTATACGAGGTATTTTTAAGGTGTCAATAATTCATTACTGACTGCCTATGATTATCATTTTTAAGAGCTGCATGTCTGTCTATACTTAGCACTTTCAGAGTTTCATGGAATTTATATTTAGCACTTTTAATGTTTTAATAATGTTACCTGCAATGGTGGACGAAACGTCGGCAAAAAGAAAAGCCAACACATGGTTATATATATATATATATATATATATATATATATATA
>JAWQRN010000187.1:0-34873 GCA_033557685.1 Sperchopsis tessellata
TGATATAATTTAATCACTTTAGTAATTTTTGGCATCAACATCTATGACTATCTAAATAAATTCTATCGAATTGCATAAAATTACGACACATCTAAGTTCAAGAAATATAGGTTTCTAGCATATCCAAACCTCTTCAGGTTCCATAAAGATTGTTGCAAAATTTCGTATTCACTTATATTAATAATCTAATTTTTCATACAATTTAAGTTATTTATTTAAATATTTGAGTATGCATTCACACGCTTTAATATCATAACATAGATTTATAAAGCGCGCCATTTATATCGTACTTAGATCTACGTTTTTCTAGGTTTATAATTAAATAATTAATTCGCCTAAATATTTGTATTTTATCAGTCCTAAAGATTTAATAATTGCTATTTATTTACACGAATATTCAAATATTTATATCTATAATCAGAATGCGAAAATGCGCGATATTTTAGATGTATAAATTATACAATTCGTTGGATTTTTATTTAGACTCAGTGTATTCAATTTCAATTCAAAGCTTCTTTTAATAACGCGGTTAAAGTGTATAATCTTCGATTTCGAAGTTCTTCTGAAATCACTAAGATTTACTGAATTTACAGAGTAGATCTGTCATTTCCGACGGTAACAATGACCGAAATAGTTTGGTTTCCTAAAACACATTTTAATTCGGTTAGTGAATTGGGTTGCGTGTAACGGGTGTGCGAGTATAATTTTGTATCATTTCTAAGCCAAAAATGTTGTTTTTGTTAGTTATGTGTCTTATTGTTTGTATATAGAATAGTGTAAATCCTTTCTTTGGGTCACAATGTCACTCTAATCCTCTTTACTGGAAGTCCCGTCTGTGCTTCCATATAAACAAATAACGGCCCCTTTCAAAAGCGACATTAAAATTTTTATTATACCAATTCCGGCTTTTTTTACACTTATTTTATGATACTTAGGAGCAATTAAATCAACTACAGCTTAAGAAAAATAAAACAAATAAAAATTTAAGTGGGAAATTCGGTGGTTCTAAAGTAAACAATTCAAATTATTTTATCTTTTTTTTTGTCTTTTCAACTTTGGTTACAATATGAAGATTTATTTTGTTTCGTCAGTAATTAAATGTGTTTATCTAGTACCTATCTATTATATAAATTGTTACGTAGTAACAAAACGAAAACACTAACATTATAATTAACAATAATTAAAAATACCATCAGCAATTATTATAATGCTTCTAAAATGTTTAAATAACAACATTAACAAACTTAAACCGTATTATTAAATGTTTTTATTAACGTCGTGTTAATTGTAATATTTTATTAATTTTCGCTGTAATAAAAATAATCTTAATTGTCTATTAAAATTTTATTAACAATAAAACCGTGTTTATGTATATGTCACTGATACTTCTGTGGTGAATTGTCCTAGATTATGAAAACAAATAAAGCTTTTTAGGATGAAATCTTTACTTTCACGCTTTCTGAATGATGTCATATGATGATGTCAAAAAAATAAATAGTTTTTGACATATTTTACTCAGTAAAAATTATTTTTGTAAATTCGAATTTACATTTATTTTTTGTATCTAAACATTATTTTATAAATGATGTGAGATATGAAATATTTATACAATTTAAGGAATTATTACATTTTGACAGTAGTAACAATAATTTAAAAAAACTGTCGTGTGCGGAATGAAAATAAAAATGTTTTTCATTTTTCTTCAAAATTCTCTGCATACGTTCAAGAATGATGATATGGGAACAAATACTTCAAATTGAAAATGTTAAATATGTATGAATATTTACGATTACTTTTTTGTATTTAATATTTTTAATTATATTACAAAATGATTAAATATAAATACAATACATATTTTATCTCCAGAACCTAACTCACACTTATAAAAAAATAGTTATAATCAATTTTAGCATTAAATATAAAATAGATTCACGCTTTATAATTATTATGAGGTGTTATAATATATGATTTGTGTAATAATTATTACAAGCAGTCTATGATCCTTAAAGTAACAGTAATGCCTAAAATTGCAATTCTAAAAGCATGTCCAAAAAGTCTAATTAATGATTTGTTTATATGTAACAAAAAGTTTAATAGCTGTCAGCTTGACATTTACTGTCTGTCTATAATTTACAGCAGTACCATCTGCCGTCGGACATGTAAACCTCTTGTACATAGTAAGACACCCAATTAAATTGAGGCAGTATTTTCGTTCTACGAGGGTTACCTTTTAAATTTTTACAAAAACTATTTTTTTTTGTTTTTGCTTTTCTAAATATTCGCCTTTTTTAATACTATCGCATGCATTCAAACCAATTCTCGAATTATTTTTTTCCACTCAAAATTTGGTTTCTCCAAAACATAGTTCTTGAAGTTTTCAACAGCTTCGTGAGGTGATGAAAATCGATGTCCACGTATTTTTATAGTCTTTAGGTGATTAATCAGGTCAATAAGGGCAATGAAATAATAATACCATGCTTTCCTCCTTCAAATAATCAAACGTTTGATATGCTGTTTGAGAACTGGCTTTGTCATGATGAAGAATGATGCGACGTTTTCTGTTGTTTATTTCTGATTTCGTCGATGACTTCTGGCAAACAAATTATTGTATACAATTCAGCGTTATCTGTTATTTGATACTCTAAAGGAATGGTTGCTACATGTCCAGTACAACCGAAGAAACAAGCGATCATTTTCTTACAAGTGCTTCGCGAACGAACAACTTTTGTGGGATTCGGTTCATTTTTGAACACCCAAACAGTGGATTGTTGCTTAATTTCTGGTTCATACGAATATATCCAAGATTCATCACCTGTGACGATGTTGTATACGGATTTTACAGTTCTCGGTTGAATTATTTGAGCATTTCCTTACACCAATTTACACGAGCCTTTTTTTGAATTATCCATAAGGAACAGATCTGTTTCACAGCTAAATGTTAATGCAAAACCGAATGTACTACAATCTTCGATATGTCTAAGCATGCGCACAGCATCGATGTTTTTTGGAATAACAACCGATTTTGGTCGACCTTCATGAAATTCATCAAGGACGGAAGCACGACCACGACGAAATTCTGCAAATAGGCCTTTACTAAAATCGTCCAAGAATCTGTATGAATGTTGTTCCCACCCGGAAACAACATTCATACAGATACTAACCGTGAAAGTCTATTGCATTTAATTCGTCAAAGAATCATCCAACGAAAACATTCACGTAAAATTTCCATTTTTTCACAAAATTGCTTTCACTGTTTTCACAATAATAATTGTCATATTTTACGAACATTGTAATGACACATCTCAATAGCGCTTCTTAGTGGTCGTTTGTAAGCACTTAAAAGGTAACCCTCGTATAAATCAACTAAAAATTATAACTATAATGAGAGGTGACACATTTAGATTTTTTCGTTTTTGAAAATTTAGTTACTGCTATACTTATACAGAGTGATTCATAATAGATGGCCCAAATTGAGTGCCGGATATAAATTGGAAATTAATCGACTTTTTTATTGATTTTATGATTGGATATTAAAGTGCACACTATCGCATTAAATACGAAAAATTATGTCGGACAAATGCCATCTCGGCTTCGGTTTCAAATCTTGATTCTTTTCACAAAATTTTCGAATATAATTTTGTACAATATCTGAACAATTTCATCGATAATATGTCGGATTTCATTTTTGTGGTCGTCAATTGCTGCGAATTGCTGGCAAATACTTTTAGATTTTAGATAACCCCTCAAATACGCACGGTATTAAAGCACAAGACCTTCCTGGCCAATTGATGTCGGTATTCCTTGAAATTGTTGGTGCAGTAAATTGACAGTTGCTTGAGTTATATGGTAGCTAGCGCCGTCTTGTTGGAACCACATCGGTTTAAGGTCCATATCGTCCAATTTTTGTCAAAATAACTCCTTTATCAAGTTACGTTAACGTTTGCCATTCACAGTTACCGCATTTCAGGCCACACTTACAAAGAAGTAAGTGCCTATCTAATGTTTGGTTCCTTTGAAGCAGTTTAAAATGCACAATACCTTTGAAATTCCACCAGACTGGCAGCTGGATCTTATATTGGCGAATATTTGCTTTTGAAGAGCTTTGGGCAGGTTCACAAGATTGCCCCACGATTTTTTTCGTTCGACGTTGTTGTAGACGATCCATTGTTTCATCGCTTTTTTATCGTATTTTTCAACCGGCAATTTCTATATGTTAAGATTTTGAACATTCTCTCGTGTCGTGAACCTCCGATTGGATTCAAATCAAATCTGACACTGCCGTAGTTTTAACGCATTTTCGGCATGCACATCATATAACTTTTTATGCGCTTGCACAGTATTTTTTCATTTTCGGAAGTAATACGACAAAATATGCCGAAAATGTTCCTTTCAGTTTTCCGTTTTGAAGTTGACTGCAAATAAGCAATTGCTAACGAAATGGTGCACTTTCTTTTTCTAAAATAAGTTGAAACTGTCACTTGTCAAATTAGATAATGAATTTGCTGTTTAGAATGAAGTTAGTTGCATTTCAAGACTTGTATGCCTATCTAATAGAAAAAATCGCAACTTGTTTTTGATTTGCCCGATGAAACTTTTGTGAAAAAGGTGTTACATTTGTAAGTGAATTTTTTAAATACATGAAGTAATAGGTTTGTTTTACTTTCTAAACTAAAATTCAAAGAACTTTGCCAGTTAATTACATCGTTTATTTAAAAATATGTATTAATTTTAGGAATGTTGTTCCCGGGAGTAAATCGTGTAGACGCTCTGACAAGTCCAGATGTTTCGCACACTGTTGCAAACGACATTTTCAAGGCGACTTATGTTACGAATGCGTATTAATTACGTACTTGACAGTTTTTTTTGTCAAATTTGGCATACTTATAGGTTTAAATATCATAAAAATCTTCTTTGCGTTATTTTCCCCTTCCATATTTTTATTATGAAAATTTCGTATTCTTGTTCTTTTTAAATAAGTTCTACGCAATAAAAAAAATGCCTAAATCGTTTGTGTGTTGTTTCAAAGAAATCAGAGCATGTTGATCATGATATCTTCGACCAACACTGAATGTTACTCAATCTTTTTAGACCAGAAGGCGCCGTGCGATATCCAGGGTAGTTTTACACTCAAAAATGGCAATAAAACATGCGTTTAATGGCCTTTTAGTAGCCTATAACAATAAAAACTAGCCATAAATGTTCACTGGTAGTACGACGAATGTGTGTATATATAGTCGTTCTATAAACGAGCCATTCTTTTCAATGTTAGCTCTCTCTCTCTACTACTACAGACTAACACAGCTTCAATTCATTGGCCAATATCAATAATAATTAATTGGTTTTAAAGAGCAGTTAATATAATTGTGTTTATGATTTGCAATTAATTATGCCGAGAAACGGATTCTTTTGAAATTGTGAGAGGACTGATTAGAAATGTTCCCTTTCTCCGATTTAATTGCTTGGGTTGATTAGTGACCGCGTTTTTTCCTATTATCTACGTATTGTTTACATACTTGTTTAATTTAATTCATTAAAATAATTTATTGCAAATTTTTAGTTTCTTTTTTTTTGTCTTGCATGGAGATTAAACAAAACGTCGTTTAGTATCATTTAGTATGTAGATAAATATGGATAATCGATTTATTCTATTTACTATTTTATTGTTTCTTGTTTGTTTACTTAGGATTGAATGGTTTGATTATTTAATAAGTGTTTTTTTACATTTTGCATTATTTGTTATTTTACTACTTTTCTTAAGGACAATTATTACTTCATTTATTGGTATTTTTACGTTTTTTTTTGATATGTTTTCTTGTTTGAATGCGAGTTTTTATTTCAATTCTATCTCCACGTATACGTCCACAAGTTATTATTAGAAATGATGACATGGGAATATCTGAAAGCAATAAATGATAATTTGGCACATTTTTTGTTTCTAAATCATTTTATATCAATAGATAAATATTCACGAAAGGTCAAATTGCCGCCATATATCCCACGTTAATAATATGGCAAATATTTTGATTTGTCTAAGGCCGTTAACCTTATAGTTTCACATTGCTTACATATGAGCAAAATTACTACAAAAATAAATGTGTCCAAAAATGAGTTTTTTGAACGGGGTTTACCTTTTAAGTGCTTACAAACGAACACTAGGTGGCGCTATTGAGATGTGTCATTATTATTTTCGTAAAATTTTACATTTTTTATTGTGAAGACAGTAGTAGCTTAGAAATTGACAGTGTAGTTTGTTTACAGTGAGCCAGTGTAGTTTGTTTACAGTGAGCGTTAAAATAAAGCAATTTTGTGAAAAAATGGAAATTTCACGTGAAGGTTTTCGTTGGATGATTTTTTATACGATTTTAGTAAAGGCCTAACTCAACAACAATACATAAAATAACATCGTTCAACTTTTTGTTGTAATGGAGCGCCATCAAAAAAGACTGTTTACAATTGGTTTGCAGAATTTCGTTGTGGTCGTGCGTCCGTCAGTGACGAATTAATGTCTCATTGCCTGCATTCACCTGATTTATCGCCGAACGACTTTTTGTTGTTCTCCAATGCGAAACAAAAAATGCGTGTACAGTGATTTATATCACATCTAGAATCTGTTGAAGCCTTCAAAAACCATGTTTTTGAAATACCAAGTTCAGAGTGGAAAAAATGTTTCGATCATTGTTTTGAACGCATGCAAAAGTGTACAAATCTTAAAGGCGAATATTTTGGAAATAGTTTGTTCCAAATTTTTTTTTCTTTCCTAGCTTTTGTAAATATTTAAAAAGTAACCCATGTAGTACTCAAATAACATCGCAGAAAAAGTTTTTTGATTGCTGTGTGTTTTATTTCATATCTAGGTGTACATTAAAAAAAATATGCTCTCATATTCAAATAATAATTTTTGTCAGTATTTGGTAAACACATTTTCGGAAGACATCTGATGACAAAATCCATAGTTCGGTTCTTTTATAGGGCTGCACACTATCGAACCAAATACATGGGAATGGGTATGGATTCACTGTTGAAGAAAAATAAACATCCAAACACAATCTTCTTCTTCTTGTGGGTCCTATTTGTTCCGAATTTTGGCAACCAAATTGGTTATCATCACTTTGTTGACAGCTGCCCACACTATTATCCAGGACTTTTCCTTTTATCGACTGCAGGAGTTGGTATCTGCTCTCATTCCTCATGATATATCCAAGGTACTCGAGTTTAAGTGCTTAATATTTCTCTGCATTTCTCCATCTTTAGAGAATTGCCTCATTCGTGATTCGGTTTGTCTATGACACCTTCAACATCCTACGATAAAGCCACATCTCTAAGGCCTCCAACCACTTACCTGTAGCCTCCTTCAGCGTCTATGACTCCATACCGTACAGTAAAACTAAGAAAATACATAGCATCGCAGAAATCTTATCTTCGTGTCCATTGTCAGATAATGACTTTTAAAATTTTTACTTATGTTGTTAAATGCAGATCTGGCCTTCTCAATACATAACTTGATCTCCTGCGAATGATCCCACTTATCATTGATTGTAGTGTTCAGATACGTATACATGTGAACACGTTCTATTATTTGCATGTTTATTTGGAGGTAGCAATTTGAGATATTGTTTTTACTTTACTGCTTTCATATGTTCTGAACATCAGAAGCCGAAGCTGTTTCATGCTATTCACGAATATGACCATGTTGTCAGCGTATCGGATATTATTTAATCTTTCTCCATTCAACAAAATTCCACACTGAGTACCATCCAGAGCCTCTCTGACAATATGCTCTGAATAGATATTGAAAATTAGAGGGGAAAGTATACAACCCAGTCTAACCCCTCTCAGGATTTTTATATCTTCTGTATTATGTTCTCCCAGTTTGGCAGAGGCTGTTTGTTGCCAATATAAAGGCCTTTTGATAATCAATAAAACATGCATAAACATAGCAGTTCATGTATCTACATCTTTTGGAACAGCATCCTGAATAAGGCCTCCCGTACTACACCAGCAGTCCTGAAACTATACTTTCTTCTGTATATATGTTCTTCACACAACTTATATATTCTTCTATGGATCTCTTCTCATCAGGCTTATTGTTCTATACGCCTCACATTTTTGGCTATTGTTTTTTTAGGTAATAAAATAAATTCGGATTTTAGCCGTTCTTTAGGGATGTATCCTGAGTCATAAATTCGATTAAATTAGCATTCTTACGTTATTTTCGTCTAGCACCTTAAGTAATTCAGTTTGTATATTATCGGGACCATCAGCCTTTCCCTCCTAAATATTTCGTAGTGAAGCTTGTACTTCCACCACTAAGATATGTGGTCCAGTTTCACTATTCATCTGAGGAATTTCTGGTCGACTATCAATGACATATCTACATAACTTTTCCACGTGTCTATTATTCTTTCTTGTGAATAACGATGTTCCTCTCTGTATCGACCAGTTTATTCACTGACTGTCCCTTGTTTCGACCAGTTACTTCTCTATACTTTTCCAAGGACGTTGAAGCTATCGTACCTTTTCTACAAAACTTCTATTTCAGAGCAGTTTTCCTTCGCTTCTTGTTCCTTAGTTTGTTGTATTTTCTTCTTTATTTTTGTATTCTTTTGTGGTATCTATCAGGAGATTCCTTGGTCAGTTTCCTCTCTTCTATCATCTAAAGTATCTCCTCCATGATTTACTTTTTACCATGTCTGTTTGTAATAAATCTTTAAATATTTAAATATTTTTGGTTGTGATGTTGAAAAGTTTAAACTCTTCTTCGATGTTCATAATATTGGGTGTTACTCTATTGCTTCGTTAATTCTTCCTTCAACTTGATGTTTCGTGCAGGAGTCCTTTAGTTTTCGCACGTCATATTTGTTAACCCTACTATTCCTTAGATTGTTCAATTTAACCCCAAAAAACACTCGCCATTGGTACATTATCACATTGCAAACCGGCCCCAGGATAAGTTTTTACTGAAGTGCAGCTGTTTCTGAATCTTTTTTTTTACCAATACATAATCAATCGGATTACGGATTCTGTTTTCAGGTGAATCTCATACCGCTTTCCAAGTATATTGTCTTCTTGGTGGTAATGTAAAAAAGGAATTCACTACTGCGAACTCTTGTTCAACTGCATATAGACTTAAGTTGTTCTCCTTGCTCGTTCCTTTCTCCCAGCCCATAAGGGCAAGCTTTCATTGAAACACTTTTAATTTTATTTTGTGGAACACTTTTTTTACATTTATTTTGCTTTATTACGATAATTTTCTTTGTTTGTGTGATTGCAACATTAACCTTTTGGAAGGTTCTACTAATATTCGTCGTTATCAATCAATTTTCGGCTAGATTTGGCTTGTCCAGGTTATTATTATTACTGCTCTGGTTTTCTAGAAATTGTAATATATTTGAGACTAATTACATTAATTTATATAATGTACACATCTCTTCTTTAAATCTGGAAGACTTTTATAGAACTTGGAGCCTTTATACTATGTTTCATCATTAATCAGCAATTATCCCAGTAGTGTATGTATAGCGTCGGACAGACGGTAGTTGTTTAGGGTTTCGATGTTACATGGGTTTGTGTTGAGTGAAAAACTGAATTAATTAAATTTATAGAAAAACCTTTCTGAACTTCATCCACTAATGGATTGTTAATATGTGAAGAACATCCGTTCAAAGAGCTTCGATAGTATCGGCAAGAGGCTGAGAGGCCGGTATGTTGACACTTCTTCGGCAGGTTTGCCTGGATTTATTTGAGAATAATTTGGGCTACCTTCCATTGCGATGGGAAGGAGCCTGTTCTCAGGATGGCATGTGGGTGTTATTGGTCAGTGCCACATCTGGGAGTTCCTTCACTACCCTACTATGTTAGTGATAAGATCATATGCAGGCGCATTTTTTTGTTTAGGTTTCTTGCTATCATGCACTTTATCTCACACGTTTTGATTACGTGTATAGGTAGTGTCTCTTCAGTATCTCTTCATCTTCATCTGGGGTCGATTCTGATGCGTGGGGTTAGAATACATTTACAAGATGTTCAGCAAAGGCTTTCGCCTTTTCCTTATCGTCTCTAGTCTGGCTTCCATATACGAGGAATGGCTTCAGTGTATTGGTTTCTAAGTTTCCTCATGGCTCTCCATAAGGAATACTCTGTGGCTTCGGTTGGTGTTAGGTTACTTAGGTATTCGTGAACAGAATGATTTTTTTCATCTAGTAGGAGCTGTTTCAATTTTCTTATGGCTGCGTTGAATCTGGTCTTATCTTCAGATGCCCAGATATTCAACCAAGTTCTTCTGAATTTTTTTCTTTCAAGGATTGCCTCTTTACTGATATAGGAGCAATCCTGGTGGTTATTTGTTTTTTTCAAGGCGGCACTGATTTGATATCATAAACTTAAATCTACATTTTCAAAGTATATGTATTGTGAGATGTAAAGCTTCTATGGTTGTGACCTTGCTCAAATTTATCGGATAACACTATTCATTTATACTGCCTAAATCAAAATGGGGTGTTGCGGAACTTGCTTAACAAATTTTATGTGCCCATTTCCTAAGATTATTTATTATTATTTTTGTGATTGGTTTAAATTACGACATTACAATAATCTCGCAGTACACTGGTTATTATATTCTCAACAAACAGAAAACCACTGCAAACTGTTTACAAAAAAATATTGTCAATTGGCGATTAAAAGCAAAGTGGCTGGCCTCTGGTGAGCAGAAGTGCAACCCTCAGATGGTGGATATATTTCATTTGTTAGGTCTGTTTAGCGTGCATTTCGCAATGGATAGGAAGATAGAAAAGCAAACAATAGTTCATGTGGAACTTAAAACCATAGCAAGGAAGAGAAATAAATATTGTTCGGTGCCTCAGTGTGACAGTAAAGCAACTGATGACTTTTCCTTCCATTTATTTCCCAAGGACAAAGCTGGGCTCAAAGTATGGTTACATGTGTTGAAAATTGGGAAGAAAGTATCAAAAACAATGGTCGTGAGTGGAGAACATTTCAAATTAGACGATTTTTTTATTTTGATATTTGATATTTTCAATATTAGAACTACATTTACAGTAGACATCCAATTACTGAAGAAATCTATACATATTTGTGTCATAACCAGTAAGATCTTTTGATTTGTATGTAGAAAATCATTTATTGATATGCAAAGTACCTACCTAGGTACTGCATACCTACACAAAATGTACAATTTACCAAAAGGAAGGCAGATACCTACTGCAGTTACCTACGTACTGTAATTTTCAATAGGTAGTATCATCGACATCATATTTAAGTCAGTATCTTTACAGGAGGTGAATCTAAGAAAATGCTAACTGCTGGAGAATAATTTAACATTTATTTCATGAGACCTCTGATCCAAATGCGATGTTTGCAGACACAATGAAAAGATTTGGATCTCGGCGTCCGTCCTTCATATAACGCCACATTCGATCAGGTGATTTGCCTTGATAATTGCCGATCCCTCAACAAATGGTCTCTTGAAATCCCCCACATAATCCATAATATCAACGATATCAACCGCTGGTTCAAACATTATGGGAAATGAATTTAATTTAAATACTTTATCACAGTATAATCACGTATCACGCAATGTAAACAATGCAATCTATCCACCATCTGACCACCATCTTGGATTCGATGCTAGCGCCCCCTAGGTTACTTTTAATCGCCAATAGTTCCAGATTTTCTTCGGAACAAGCGAAGAGCCGTTAACCTTATTTAATCCACAATCCACTCTTAGACGTAATTTGGGTAATTTCTGGTTAACTTTAATGATATTATATACTTTCCATGTTATTTGTTGTATTGGATGGATTTGTAAGGGTTATTAATAATAGTAATAATAATTCAGTAAAACCATGCAATGTACACAAATATATAAGGGAATGTGTAAGCAAAAGTCACATTGTATGAGGTTATGTCCCCACCATTCCCCTCCATATTCATTGGCCTATAAACAAAAGAAGAAACGTCGTGGTTGAAAGGTGCTTGCTGTCAAAACAAAAGCAAATGAAATCCAGGAAGGGAAAATTGATATTCCCATTTACTCAGCGGCGTGATACGGAGTAATTAAGTTTAAAAACAGTAGGTACGTATTACACGGTAACAATGAACAAATATAAGTACTTGTAAATCTACCTCAAATGACCCATTAACACGACTATAAATAATGCGAAATACACTTGTTTTTATATTCATGTGTCAATTGTTCCTTTTACAAGCTACACTTTTACGATCACTAGCATCGACTTAATCGTGCATTTATTCACAGGTCTCTGCTCGCGCGAACCTTTCATTTATATTAAACAAACAATATTTTTAATGGTCAATTATTCAATTGCTGTTATTGTCGAATAGAAGTTAATGTCATTATTAATGGGGATACTGCATGGAACGACGTTCAACATCATTTGTTGTGCTGGTGCTGATTTGTAATTGTTTATTAAGTTAAATTAGTATAACAATGATTACATGTTAATTATGTAGATGTTTCCTTTTACGATTCGTTAGTACCAATACACGCTCAGGTGATTTTTTATTGGTGCTTTATTATTTCGGTTATTGCTTTTGATGTGCTGCTTCACGTTATTTGTGTTATTTTGTTGATGATACGTGTGTTTGTGCATTTTGTTGGTATTTTTCTTATATTATTGTATACTATGTACGATTTGAAGTGCCACTTTTTTATTCGATATGATTCAGTGCATATTTCAATACATCAGTGTTAAATGATACCAGTTTAGTTAGATATAGATATCAGATCATTTAATATAACATAGTTAACATTTTAATGATTTGGTAACCTACTAAATAGTTGTTGCTCATAGAAAACAAGTTTGCCTGAATAGAACAATTACTTCAAGCCATTTGCACGGTATTCTTCTCGGTGAAATACTGTTTTCGCACCACCAGGTTAAGTTTTTTTATTCACTAATTGTTCTTGATTGGGGACAATCACTACACTTACGTGCTTCGATCGTTTCGGGATCAAGTCCCCTCTTCAGTCTGTCAGCTCTTGTTGGTGGCTGATGGAAAACTGGAGGTATTTGTACAACTTGGCAAATTATACTTATTGGTGGTATGCCACGAGGAGGTTTGCATAAGAGGGGATATGTATGTTCTTCGGTGAGATGGTTATTCTTTGGACTAGGTGTATATTAAATTTGTAATAGTCTTTGTGAGTGATATATTGTCTGGTTATATAGCATTTCTGGGGATCTGTGTTTACATATTTATATTTGATCTTGGGTTGTAATGTTTTTGTATTTATGTCGGTCATTATATTACTTATGGAACCCATTAAATGTTTTTTTAAGGTATTGTGTATAGGTTGAATGGTATATTTGGGGGTTTTGGGAGATGTGCATTGTATCTTTGGTAAAATGACCTTGTGGTTTCTCCTATGTAAAAATGTTTGCATGTGGGGCAAGTTAGTTTGTATACGCCGGATTTTGTGAAAATGTCACTGTTATTTGTGTTTGGACGAAATGTATTTATTGTGTTGTTTGTGATCCTAAATGCTATTTTGGAATCATGTTGTTTAAAAAGTTTAATAATTCTGAAAATTAATTTG
This sequence comes from Sperchopsis tessellata, assembly GCA_033557685.1. NCBI lineage: Eukaryota > Metazoa > Arthropoda > Insecta > Coleoptera > Hydrophilidae > Sperchopsis > Sperchopsis tessellata. The sequence goes on from JAWQRN010000187.1 coordinate 13,577, forward strand.
TCCCACATGACATATATAAGACAAACCACAAGGATATTTTACCAAAGATGCAATGAACACCTCAAACCATATCAAAAACACCACATATACTATTCAACCTTTGAACTACACCTGTTAGAAAAGAAATATTCAATGGATATCATATGTAATATAATGAAAATCGTAAATATAAAATATCGCACACAAACGTTAGAACCCAAGAGCAAATAGAAGTACACAAATCCTCAGAAATGCTAAATCATCAGACACTACATCACAATATATCACTTATAAAGACTATTACAAATTTAAAACGCACACCTAGTCCAAAAAATAACCATCTGACTGACAAATATACACATCCGTCCCTACTCAAACTACCCTAACGCATACCTCCCAAAAACAAATATAATTTAAGTTGTACAAAGACTACCAGTTTACTATCAGCCAGCAACAGGAGCTGAAAGCCTGAGGAAGGCACTCGATTCCGAAACGATCTTAGCATGTAAGTGTAGTGATGGTACTCAATCAAAGACAATTAGTAAATAAAAAGCAATGAACCATAGTGCACCGACCAATCAATTTCAACTATATATGGATTGTTGGCCTTTTTATATATGGATTTTTGTATTCTTGGGATGTAAAGGCCTTTATATTAAACTAATTATTTTTGTTAGTATCCGTTTCGAAGATTAAAATACTACTATAATTTTCCATTTTAGAACATATAATTTGTATTGAAAAAGATGAAAAAATCATCGAAAAGTATACTAACAAAAATAATTAGTTTCACAACCCAAGAATATACAAATCCATATATATATATATATATATATATATATATATATATAGATTCTAGCACTTCGACGTCTATGATATTGCAACCTTAGTTAGTTGGATATTATTGGGCTTTTTACGGTTTAAATTATTTACTGTCTGTAAGTCTGCTATGAGGTACTAGGGATACATAACACACATCACAATAATGACATATAAAATGGTCCAACTAAGATGGAAAACGTGCAGTGGAGCAAACATAATATCTAACAACTACTTGTTATATGATGGCAATGTCGTAGAATGTAACATATTTGACAGGTAGCGTATATTGTAACAGTTCTCGATTTTATCGACATGTTTTCTGATTATTATTGTTAGATGTAGACTCCACAATAGGGTTTTTACACTTAAGAAAAACGCCATAGGGTGAAATACCGTTTATGTCTTGATTTGGTATTCGAGGGAAGGTCTATATATATTATATATATATATATATATATATATATATATATATATATATATATATGGCTTGTTTGTAAGTTGAGTTATATAGCTAGAAGTTGGGCGTTGTCAAGGTTTATTGTATTTGACATGTTAAAACATGGCAAGTTTGAATACAAGAAACAGGGCAAAATTTAGATTTTCTCCTGTATAAGGCTAGACTTTTACTCAATTTTTGTTTAGTAGTATGGCCTTTCTAGCACTTATACAACCCATATATACCACATTATCCTCTACTGTAAGTAGATATATATCCTGAATAGTGCATTGTACAGTGTGTTGTCTTCTGGTACCCCATAGCATTCTATATCAACTGTAAGTAAGTTAAAAAAAAGTAAATATAAACACTAATGGAGAAATTTCTTGGTAATTCTAACAAATTCCCTGAATAATTAGTGAAATACCACGTAATATATAGAAATATAAGCTAAGAAATAGAGTTTATTACGCCTTTATTGTTAAGCTTAGACTACAATTTCCAAAATTAAAATTTAAATATCAGAACCAGTACTCCATGCTGGCTGTATATGTACACAAAAACTCAAGCATGATATGTATTATACATAGATACTGATTGTGTCAACATTAGAAAATTCTCATCTTGAATTTTCAGGAATATCAAAAAATTCAACCAATAAAACACGTTTTGTTATTAAATGTTTTTTAATTTTTAATTTATTTTTCTCATGTGTATACTAAGTGATATAAAAGGAACTCCTAGAAGTAATTGTTTAATTTAATTTGTTTTAATATAATTATTTACACCGATTAACCACAGATTCATTTATTTTATCTTCTAGGCATGAATTATTTGACGTCATTAATGTTGTCTAAAATTTGTACAGATATACATAAATTGTTCTAATCTCTTCTAGTGGGGTATCCCAGGCGAAAATTCCGGGGATCTGGGCGATCACTTGACACCTTATTATTCGATTGAAAGTTCGCCACGGATGGGATTTGAACCCTACTTCATCATCTCGGGCGAGTCGAAAGACTGACGCCTTAATCTCACAAGACTTTCTGGTCAACACTACAGGCATTGACATCGACGTCCGACAGTCAAAAACATAGCCTAAAATAATACTGTATGTATTATTACTACTTGCCCATCTGCAAACTATCAATCCGCAACTGCTTGTTAGGAAATAAAGTAATCCTTTAATGTCGGTGGTCCTGACGTTCTGGTGTTCTTTGTTGCCGTTATGTGTCCTAAGCTCGTTAAATCTTAGCTTTCTATAAACCACGCTCTAGAGCATCTTGGCACAGTGCTTTAGTTCCTGTTTACTCTATTGGTAACTTCACAGATTGACATTCCTGCATCCTTTATCCGACCTATATTGAATTTATTTCATCATCAATCTGTTCTCATTTGTATCTTTATGTAACCTTACACCTGGAGATGTGTTGTATATATCTTTGAGTAGATTTATGTATTGGTGGTCTCTTCTACACTCTATTAGTGCCTCTAGTATTTTAGTGTGGTTTACACCATCACATGCTTTCTCATAGTCCACAAAGATGAAAATTCATTTAACTGAGTAAAATTCACGTGGAAACTTCGGTGAACAGGCCGTCAATTACTTCTGGTGTTTCATTTACTATGTCACTTAGTACAATTGGGTTCTAATGATGATATTGTAATTAATTGTTATTTCTTCTTCTAGATTGGATGAGTCCGTTCGACAGAGTGGTGTGCGGTGAGTACAATGGTACATAAAACTTTTTTTATTTTCTTTTTAGTTTTAAGTTTAACATTTAGTTGTCTAAGAAGTAATTACTAACACTTTAACAACCCTGTTACAAAGGTCCTTTTTCAGAAATTTACAAGATTAATTTATGTATCTAGGTATCTCTCCTGCATATTCATCCAATTTTGCAGGTAAGACTTTTCATAACAATTTTTGATACCTGCTTACTGTAGTATCACTTATAAATGTAATGCAATTTTATCAGTTGCTAAAGATTATATATGTCATTTATTCTACAAGAAACTGTCGGTATTATATAAATAGTAATAAATGCATAATTGATCTTACAGATAATATTAATATTTTGGAGAAACACATTTAGAGCTACTAGCTTCTTCAACCTTGTTTCTATAGTAGATTGCACACCTTTGAAATTGTAAAAACTACGCATGGACTTGCGGCGAAATGGCTACGACGAAGCGGCCTTGCTCAGGGTAGCCGCGGCGAAGCGGCCAAGCGCTTTATTTTACATAAATATGAATATATTACAATTTAAGCTAGTTGTTGGCGTACAATGTGGCCTCCTTCTATTTGAATATTTAAAAAACATACAAAGGTTGTATCTACGGTGTTACAATGTGGATACTATAACTTTAATTGCATTTTTAGATTGCTTGATTATTTTTTTTTTAAATCTAGCGAATTATCCATATACACAAAATCAACAGTTTGTGCATTATTTTGATTTTTGTGATACTTACGTCATTTTTAAAACAATTGAAATTTTTGTTTGACATTTAATTGCAAATAAAATATGATTTTCATTGTTGGAAGTATAAAAATCTTGAAATACTGTTCATAATATTCGAAATGTTAGTTTTCAATGCCTAAAAGTCATTTTACTTAAATAGCACTTATCGTATAAACGACAATGGTCAAGCTAAACAATTATTGCAAAACAAAGAATTTACACAATAAAACCGTCGTTAAGTAGCAGTTATTGTTGTTTGTATAAATATCAATGATATTTTCAAACGAAAAACTAATGGATGTGATTTATGTGTTGGGAAAAAGCAATAAAAACTGTTTATGTGCTTCGAAAATATAGGTTTTACGTTTACTTATTCATTTGTAGACATATGCACGCTATCTTAAATGTCTTAAGTAAAAATTTGACAGATGGACGTAAACAAGAAAGGAGGTAGAATGGATAAATGTGTGAATTTTCGTTGGAGAAGCATTCTGCTTATATTTCTGAGGCAAGTAAATAGTTTCTATTGTTTTCTTCCAACACATAAATCATTTCTTCCTTTGAACCATTTATTTATATTTAAACTCTATACTAAAACAACAGTTTAACTTATGATAGCTCTATTGTTTCGATTGTTTTCATTAATTTTGTTTAGGTTGAAAATTATTTAGCCTGGCAAGTAATACTTTTTAACCAAAACCACAAATACAAACGACTGTTTACAATAGATTGGAACTGTTTAAAATTATCGAAAACTGATAACTTTAAGTTTATGACATTCAATACCTAATTAATAGGAAATTTAAATTCATTAATTTACTGGTTGTCCTTGATTGGGCACTAGCATTACACTCACGTGCTACGATAGTTTCGGGATCGAATACCTCTTCAGGCTATTAGTTCCTGTTGGTGGCTAATTGTAAACTGGAGGTTTTTTGTGTACAACTTCGTAAATTGTATTTGTTTGTGGGAGGTATGCAATAGGGTAATTTGGGTTGGGGAGGATGTGTTTGTTTGTCGGCCAGATGTTTATTCTTCGGATTAGGTGTGTGTTTTAAATTTGCAATAGTCTTTATGAGTGATATATTGTGATGTATAATCTGGTCATTTAGCATTTCTGGGGATTTGTGGTTATATATTTCTATTTGTGCTTGGGTTGTAATATTTGTGTGGGCTGTTTTTATATTTATTGTTCATTGTATCTTTGATAAAATGACCTTTTGGTTTTTCCTATATAAAATTAATGTATTATTTGTGTTTGGACGGAACGTTTTGATTGTGTTATTTGTGGTTCTAAATGGTATTTTGGCATCATGCTGTTTATAAAGATTGATAATTCTGAAAATTTCGGGACCAGTGCATGTAAAGGTTAGCCATGTGTTGTTGTTGGTTGTCGTGTGTTTTGATCTTTGTTTATGGTATAGTTGATTTGTTATTGTATTTATCGAATATCCATAACTTTTTGATATATATTCTATTATTCTAATTTCTTTTTGGTATGCTTGTTCTGTGATAGGGGTGGTGTCTAATCTGTTTAATAGTAAGTTGAAGAAGGTCATTTTATGTTGGGTAGTTGGATAAATTATGTATAATTTCGTCGTCAGTATAGGTTAGTTTCCGACATATTTCTAGATGTAGGTAAGGTAGATAAGTGGTTAGTTTAAGGTCAAGATAATTTAATGAATGGTTTTTTTCTATTTCAATCGTGAAGTTAATTTAGTGTGCATTGTATTGAATATGTAGTTGCGTCTTGTGTAGAAAAATTGCCGATGCATAAGATTTCATTAACGTGTCTGTACCAGTTATATATCGTATGTAGCTTTTATTGCCGATATTATTTTTTATTCAAATCTCAGTAGAAACATTTCAGAGATGATGCTGGTGAGAGGGGTGCCCAAAGGGAGTCCGTCTTTTTGTATGTATAATTTGTTGTTGAAATGAAAGTAGTTTTGAGCGATTATGATGGTTATTTGTTTTGTTTGTTTGTTTATTAAACACGACCATTTTCCGCTGCTATGATATGATAGGCATCACCGACGCCATGGATTAGGTTCCCACACCTAGGAATTTTGCCACATGCAGTGTTTCTTCTGGAATTGGATTCTTGAATGTGCACTAGGTCTTCAATTACCTACAATACACGTGTCCCACAGTTGTTCGTCTCTCCCGGAAGACGAGTATCACAAAGACTTTTCTGTGAGCCTCGAACCAGAGACTCTAATCTTAGTAGCATAGTACATAGCCACTGAGCTAACGAGACAGTAAGATGAGTGTTAGTGTTTTATTATCAGTTGTGTTTTGGATATGGGTTTCTTGTTTCGGAGTAGCCCTATTTCTATTAATTGGAGGATTCATTTATAGGTATGATAGTGTATAAACTTGTGATGTCATAAGAAACTATTTTTGTACAAGAGGTGGTTTTAGTTTATTGTAAAACTTCGGCTATTTCTATTGTGTTTTGGTGTAGGAAAATTTCACAATTTTCGGAGTGTTTGAGCGTAGTATTTAGAGATTTTAGCATAGCATAGGGGTCGATTGTTCATGTAATTTGGGAAGTCCATTCATATCATATATATATATATATATATATATATATATATATATATATATACGCGAATGGCTGACTAATATATAAGCTTTTATTTATATTTGGGAAAACAGACAAAAGTGATTAAGGCTGGTAGCACAATAAAGATTGACCATTATATATTTCAAACAAACCGTTTGTTTTTCATCAAGTGGTATTACACAAATTCAATTATCTATAAATACACGTTCTATGAATTACATTAAGGGATTATTCTTCAAATTAGTAACGATGAGTTATATTTAATACATTCCATCAAGGACAACATAGATTAATATTAATAGTTATAACCTGGCTCCTTCGATAAACAGCTGATAGCAGCAGCAAAATACAACAATGACATTGACAGGACGTCACTGTCGCGCATACATGATACAATGAATGAGGTACGCTTACACCCGTAGAGAATGGACCATAATAACGAAAGGGATAACGTTAGGGATATAATAAATGGAGGTGAAACATAGAAACCCACATAAGGAAGGACTTCTAATGAAGAGAGAACCAAAGACACTATGACCAAGAGAGAATTCTATTAGTTACATCACTAACGTTATCCCTTTTTTATTATGGTCCACCTGTATGGGGGTAAGCATATCTCTTTTCAGTGTACCATGTATGCGCGACGGGGACGTCCTGTCAATGTCATTATTGTGTTTTGCTGCTACTATCCAGTTTATCGAAGCAGCCAGGTTATAACTATTAATATAAATCTGTGTTTTCCTCCATGGAGTGTACTAAATGTAATTCATAGTTATTACTTTAAGAGAAATCCTTAATGTAATTTATACACAATTGTATTTTTGTAGTACCACCTGATGAAAAACAAAAGGTTTGTTTGAAATATATAGTGCTGCCATCTGACAGCCATTTTTATTAACGCTTTCACTTGCAATTTATTCGTCCCATATATTTAAAATCGATGAGATATAACTATTGGTATCCTTGGCTGACGAGCCCTAAATAGCGCGAAATGCATCTCAGGGTCCAATACTTGCCTCATATGCCGATCAAAATGGTAAAATTTTAGATTTATATATATTTAAGAAAAATAACTTTCAGGGATTTGAATTTTACATGTCGATCGTAGTTAGCGTTTTAAGATTTTTTTTCTTTAAAAATGAAAATCATAATTTATTTGCAATAATAATACAAATCAAAATTTTCCTATTTTTTTAAATTTCCAGAAAATTTATTCTAGCTCTGTAATTGATTAGTTTTTGAAAGAAAATAATCATTAGTTTAAATTTAACATAATAAGGTTGTTAGTGATCTAGAGGAAATGGGTCAACCTCAATACGACAATTTAATTTTACAATATGTATACAGTAACACCGTGTAAATGTTGTAATTCATGTTCTTTTAAATGTTAGTAGTTGCATCGCTATCGATATCTTTAAACTCTTTGTTAACCGCTCTAAGGAATTTCAAGTGTATATATTATTTATAAATAATATCAACTGTAAAATTTAAATTTGACATCCCTAAAAAAAATTTGATTTGGTTTTCAAAAAAAAAAATCAAAATTTTGATGTATTTGTATTGATTGCTTAAGATATTAATTTTTCTCTGGGGTCATCCGTCAGGAAATACAAGTTTCTCTGTAATGTAATTTTTGTTGAAAACTGAGACTTTTTATTTGAATATTATCAATTATTCAGAGGTAATCTATTGTGAAAATACATTGTTGTTGAGTAATTGTAATGTGGATATCATAGAAATATATTATCAAAGTAGTAAATAACTTAAAAGAATAGCCTCAACGAAAGGTATTCAACTACAATGTGCACATTTTTGGCGTCCGTATTCGCCAGACCGTTACGGAACCTTGTGTCACATGTGTTTCGGTGGACTATTCTTATTTAGAGCAAACATGACTGACCTTGAGCCTTGTTTAGCCGGTGCAACTAAGGTCTTCCTGTAATCGTCTTGCATATTTTACAACACATCGTACATACGAGAGTTCAACCCAGAACATAGCTGTTTGTATCAAATCAAGAACGACATGCCATGCGGCTAGTTTCACGGCAGAGCACATTGCTTAATATTTATTGGTTCTAGGGCAATGCAACGCCTACTTACTAAATAATTTCGTACTCAGCTCGTACGCAAACCTGTTAAATTATCTTTTCAATTGGTTGGTTGCATTAAACTTTTCTTAATCTGCTGATTATTAGAATGTTAGAAATTGATGATTCTTGGTTATTGATTTTATTAAAATAATGAGAATATAGCTAGTTATTGGCGAATGATCTTAACTATTCATTATATTTATAATTTTTAGTATAACAATACTGTAGAGGGAATATTTTTATTAAAAAGGTATTATAGCTTATCTTCACCCATACATAAGTAAATGTTTAATTTGTAATTAATGTAGCTCCTGCTACTTACATTATTAAGTCTTTTACATAAACTGAGAGTGTGCATTATTTAGCTGTACTGTTCTCCTCGGTAAATGTACACACTTGACACTCCTTCGGATCTTAGTAACACGATACTCTAAATTACGAAATTAGAACAAAAAAATCACAACTTTCGTGTATTATTTACTTTATATTTGCAATACAATGCGTTTTCACATATAACAAAATTCAAAATGTAATAATCTTAAGGAACAAAACGGAAAAGTGTATAGTAAATTGTATGACGCGTTACTTCTTATAATCTCAGGTGACTATCTACAGGATTTCCGGGAGATAACAGTCTTTTGGCTTTTATATTTGCCGACGTTTCGTCCACCGTTACAGGGGGCATTATTAAGACATGTAGCTCTTAAAATAATTATAAATTAACCTGTAGCCTTGAAAAGTGCTTGATGTAGGTGCCGACCAGCTCTAAAAAGTAATAAGCATATAATGACATGTAGATCTCAGAAGTGTTGGTTATAGAATTAATCAACACTTCTGAGAGCCATATGTCATTATATGCTTAGTACTTTTTAGAGGTACACCTAGTACTTTTCAGAGCTACATGGAAATTTATTATTAGCACTTTTAAGCAACGGTGGACGAAACGTCGACAAAAACAAAAGCCAACACACGGTTATCTCCCGGAAAATTTGAAGATATTTACTGTGGCCTTGAAAGCCGACGTACTCAGGTCACTTTTTCCTACTGTACTCTCTAAAGGTGCGTCGTCATTCTTACGGAAATGCGAAAAAATATATGCATTAATTAGCAAATTAATATTGAAAACTTGAATACTCTTCTTTAAAATTAGGAAGTTGAAGCTAGGTTTCGGTATAACCAAAAATGTTTGAAAATAGAGATCATGTTATTCAAAATTACCATTTAAACTGAGTATAACTGAATCTTTTCAAATTTAAATTCTAAATTTAAAACGAAAATATCTCGAAATCTATACAATTTAAAGACAAATCCGGTTTTTTTGTAGGAAACACGGCTTTAGTATAAAGTAAAAAAAAGAATGTTATGTGGATATAATATCTATAACAATATATCTAGAAATCTGATTCTTTAATTTTTAGTGTAACAGAACATTTTCTCAAATCTTCCTACATAACTCTATATAGAGGTTTGCTGGGTTTTCTTCGTCAATTTGTATTTCAAATACAATTTTTGTTCTATTATATTATACTAACGAAAAGCGCACCAAAATTCGCGTCATTAATGTTATTATTTAACACATATAAGTTATAAGTTGATTTCTATTATCAGTTGGCACTAAAATGCTTTTATTTCCTTTCTTACCCAAATCATTTTTATTTCTTTTTATTTTTACGCGTTTTGAAGTGTCGGCTCATAAGAGATTGTTTATTTCATAGTCAATAGTTTAGGAATACTTGAAAACATACTAAATTATGTACGTGTCAAGGGTATGAGGTTACTTTTTTTTAAATCGCACAGCTTCAAGTTATAGCTCTTGGAAATGACGCCAAAACATTGTAAAAAGAGGTTTTCGTGGCTGTTGCTATATCTCAGTGAGGCACACATATAATATAATATAACGAGTACACAAATTTAACTTGCATTAACTTCCATCGATTGATTTTATATTAAATGTTATTTTGATCAAATAAAACTCTTCAAAGTAAACAAATATTTTATTATATGAATGTAAGACACAACAAAGAATTGTGCGTATTAGTTTGTGAAAGAAAATAAGTATTTTTTTTTGTGTAATCATTCTTTTGGCCTTGATAGAGATAACTTTTAGCTTAGCACACATGGCTGTTTTGAAGTCAGCTTATGTTTAGAGGTAAACGACATTTCTCCAAGCAGCTGACTGCATATACTATCTGTCGACTATAGGAATTTGCAAAAGTTTCTCTTATTAAGTTGCTGTCCATGTTTTGACTTTCTCATGTTACAACTTTATCTAATAAATGTTGATGCATGAAATTTTATTGGTGTTTAGACCGTTAATTAAAATTATTGTTCCTATTGCGCTGGAGTATGGTCTGAATAAAGTTCTTATCACAAAATATTTCCGAACGTGTCAAATGTTCAATTTTGTATATAAGACAATTTGAACACATTTACTCGATATTAAGTTGGAATTAGCTCCTATCAGCATTGTATATAGTTCTCATGGAATTGAAATTCGTTGAAACTCGTATTATTGCTAACTTGGAGAGTTCGTCAGATGATATTTTATTAAAACTGAACGATAAAAGTAAATAATTTTCTAATAAAATCGTATTTCCCTGAATTTAACGGCTTTCTGTATTAATCGCTGCCAAGACGCTCACTCACTGGCTAGTTCAGAATAGCCGCTTCCTTACCACAACTCTTCCGGACCCAACTCTCGAAAACTCCTAAATTTTCTCAGGTTGTAAGTCCTTGTCAAGTCTATCCTATATCTCAGCCGGGAATTCATGTGGTCCGATAAGGTAAAACAATGTGATAGACTTTCATGTAATAACACGCAAATTCTGCGCTTTTTGAATATGGATATTTTTGCAGCAAAACTCATGTGCATAAATCAAGTTTAGGTTTTCAACCCACGTATCTAATAGGATGAAGATGCCACCACTGAAGTTTCTGTAAACATATTTATTCTGCAATACAATTAGCATTCTGCATCTTAAATTGCCAACTAAGATTCAACTTGAAATTTATCGAGGGGATAATGTTGGTTTGAATAGCAGAAGTGAAAGTAAATACCTCGTAAACAAGTTGTTAAAATTTACAACGGCTGACCAAAACGGTACGGGCGGAAGGTTAGATTTATAAAAGTCTGTATAAGTTAAAACAGTAATGTTATCTTGTGTATTCTTCTGCGTATACGAAAAACCACAAGCAGAGGTAGAACTTACGGTATGGCACATTATATTGGAAGACATACGATTAAAACAAGTTTAGTCTGAGGTTCAGATTTATGCATTTGTTGGACAAAGCATGTTTCGGTTGTTGTCTAGAATTAATCAGCGCATTAACGTCAGAAGACGTGAATTGCTGGACAGTAAACAGAAAACAAGGATACCCTCATCTGAAATACAAAAAGGAAAACAAACAAAAAACATAAAAAATAAAAATAAATAAATAAAAAAAAAGAATCACCAACGAACCATGCAGAAGGTAAAACGAAACAAAACACAATACTTATGTTTATTTATGTATTTGGTAGTCGCCGGTAAAAAAGAACCGTAGATATTTTTAGTCCTTGAACTCATAAAGCTCGAAGTTGGTAAGCCGGTCCAGTATTTTAACATTTCGAGTTATTATGGCTTTGGTGTCATCAGGTTATAGCATATATCTGGTATTATTGCTCTTAATTAGCTATTTTCATATCAAAGTGCGAAGTTAGTAGCGAATAAAATACATAAATGTGGTTTTTTATTTGGTAAAATGCCAGTTTTATATTCTAACGACCGATTTTTGTTAACCTCTGTATATTTCATATAAATTATTTTCAATCCTATAAAGTTATCATGCTTGGTCGTCGCCAGGACCTGCCAATGTCGTCCTCCCGGTTTTAATTTTACGTTAGTGTAGTGTTTATTGCACATTTACCATAATATTTTATCCGAGAAATCACCTTCAAATCATGGCTTCTTTCAATTTTTTTTTAAAAATATACGTGTTTTACAATAGTATGTTTATAATTTTGGGAATTCGTCTTTTTTATCTGAAACTTTTACGTTTTGTTTTTTTTTTTATTTATTATTTGCTAGAAATGTGAAGTGGGGCTTTTTCTTCTTGTGCTGCATATATGCATTAATGGATGCTTGCGACAACCTGCTGCGTCTCGTCCCGGTCCCTCGATGTATGAATCAAGCTCGCTCTATCAAAGGCCTTTTCGTTGTCCGTTGCAAGGGACATTATCTAGACCTGTAGCTCTTAAAAGTGCTAGAGATTGCCATGTAGCAAGTGTAGATGTAGGTGCCGACAAGCTCTAAAAAGCTAATAATAGAATAACATGTAGCTCTCAAGTGCTAGTCAAGAAATATTTTTTTTTATTTAACCTGAGGCAACGCTAGTTCAAATTTTCTGTTTATTTTTCTTGATGGTCCGGACAGATCCTTCATTTAAATGCAAACTTTTGGAAACTGATTATATATTTTTCTCTTGATTAAGTAGGTCCAAAATTTAGTTTTTATTAAAAATCAAAATTTTGGGCAAGAATTTAAATAAAAGAAATTAAATAAATTATTCTTATACATATTTCGGGCTAGAATTTAAATTAAAAAAAAAGTTTCATAATACGTACCTAGAAAATTTTACAAGCTTAACAATGAACGACAATGTACACAGAACAACGTACATGGAATTTTGTTAATAGCGGATATCCGATTAATCGACTAATCGATTATCACTTTTCACTAATCCATTCGTCGATAAAAAATACCAATAGTCGTCAGCACTAGTATTTGCTATAATTTTCTTGAAATTCCCTTTAGGTATGTAGGTACCTGTTTTAATTATTTTTAACTTTTGAAATTGATACTTTTGTATCTATAAGCATAATAGTGTTATTCGTAGCACATTTTGAACAAAATAATATTTCATTTCTCCTTAACTTTGTAGGTAAGCAATAAATTGATATTTTTGCTCAAAATTGTGCCTATAGCTATGATAGTAAAGATACTTGAAACTTTTTTTGAGTCAGAACATTGTTTGAATGGTCCTTTCAGGGACATTTTATTTGTACTACCAAAATTTAATTCACAATGATTTAATAAATACATGTCTATGGATTATTTTTTTTCACTCAAAATTGTCTTACCTAGAAAGTTGGTGGTGGTACAACGAACAGAAAATAGAATTATAGGCCAAAGCATTTTCGTAAAAAAATATGTATAACAAGAATTTGGGTTTCAGGTAGTTTTTCGAGGAATTGTAAAGTAAAAAAAAAACTTGGCCCTTCACTTTGTATTTACACTTTCACGTAGACAAGATAAATAGAGCAAAGTTATAAAGGCATTGATTGGCAAGGGTTGTAAACAAAGGTTTGAAAAAATGCAACTTTCTAATTGCAGAAAAAAAGGATTCGCTCGGCCTAATTTCGTTCTATATCCCTCTACAATAGATACAAAACGTTCAAGTTAAATAGCGTGTTAAACTAAGGTCTTACGTCAATTGCATGTTACTTTCTCATACACTTGTGTAATTTATAAGTGAAAACAGTTTTTTTTATTATTATTTCAAATTGGAATACTTGATTAACAAGTCAATATTTAGTAAAAATATAAACAGTCCTTACATATAAATTAATATATTTTATTGTTAAAATTCATCAAAATCGTTTCCAAATATCGCATGCACTCAAAAAAATAATTCGGCAATCCTACGAAACATTCTTCATTCCCAATATTTGACTGCTTTGAGCTGTAAATCTTGACGAAATCTATCTTCAATTAAATAAATTAGTTTTTTTTCCGTTCCTTGCCTTGTTTTTTTTTGCATATTTTCTAGTTGTTTGCCATTAGGCAATTAAAAACATGATAAATCAAAATTCAGTTTAGGTTTTTAAAGGGGCTTTAAACGAGTATTTTTATGGGGCTCATAAATTTCCCTGAGAAGACGGACGCATTTTATTGTGGTTTTATTTACGTTTGCCGCTACTAATCGGTTCGAGTTGAACGTGTCAGCTCACCACTGAAACAAACAATAAAAAGTGTTTAAAAATTATTTATAACTTGCCGACTCTCCCGGGTGGCTGACAACTTTAAGGCCAAGAACATCTTTGAAAAAAAATGACTTAAAAAAAATACATAGAAGTTGTAGCTGCGCGTCCTTTTTCTGTATCTACACTTCTGTAAATGAATGTTACAGCTGTAGCTAAAACTAATGTAAAACTGTAACCCAAATGCTATTATTTACAAAGTTATAGACGATGTAAGTGCTATAGTACCCTTTCATTGTGGTTATTTTTCAGTTATAATTGACAGGATTGAATATTAAAGGAATTTTAACTTTAATACGTAATTAATATTATAAATGAATTTATTATTATACTGTAAAAAAACATATCGCATACGACTAGGGTTGAAAAACTTTTTACCTAACCAAACCTAACGAATAGTTGTTGTGCATCTCGTTTAGTATTTATGCACATTTACACTCTTTTCAAATTTACATAAATTCTAACAATTTTTCAAATGCTACTAAACATACAATCGCCTGCAAAATTCGAAGAACTTCAAAGGAACTGCCCGTGAACGCTAAGCCTGACCGCTCGGGTTTATTACGAGTCGAAATTTTAAACGCGTTTTTCTCAAAACTTCATTTTCGAAATTGGCGTGCAGGACTACACGAAAACTATTGAACCAATTTATTTGTTACAATTGTTGTTATTTGACATTTGTTGTCAAGAAGAGAGTACATAGAATTATGCCCAAATCGCCCAGTTCCCAGTGAAAACACATTTTTGAATACTTATAGAAATTTATATAGCGGTCTTAAAAGAAAAAGATATAGCACTGGAGCAAACGAAAATGAATATCTTGATATTTTTATTATTTTTGAAGGTAACCATGCTATAAATTACTGATGTAAAGAATAAAACTAAAATTATTTTGAAATTCTATCCGCAGACCTAGTTTAAACATTTATTTTAAAACTAAGCTTCTCTGAGTAAAATCTATATTCTAATAGGATAATCGTTTTGAGATGTGTATCACGTGAAACTCAAAAAAGTTATTTAAGAATTCAAAGAAAGTTAAATAAAATATGAATATAAGCTTCAGAAATTATTACCGTTTCTAAAGTTTACAAAAGACCAAAAAGATTAGAATTTTGCCAGTATAGTCTGGTATATATGGTACTAATTAGTAGCGACGTAAATATATTTATTTGCGAAAACATTGATTAAATGAAAAAGCTGGTAACTTATAAGAGAATATGAATATTTAAATTGCACATTTGATTATGGCAGCTTTTTTAGAAGTTAGAAAGCAATTTACTGAAATTTGAAAACAGCCCCAATTAATAGAAGCGATAGTAAGTAGAAATGGGTGTTCCCCCTTGCATATTTGAAATCCGTAACGTGGAATTCTATGAGATGCACACAGTGCGAAGTTCGGTAGGGCCTCGGCATTCAGAGACGTCTCCTGGGCCCTCTTCAAACTATTTTATAGCTTTTCTCCCTTCCCTCCCACAAGAGCGCGCCTTGGTGAGCGAGCTTGATCGAGGAACCAGGGTATAAATTACTTTCCTCTTGCTCCTTACCACCTCTTGCGCACCTTCCGATGCCCTCCTGATTCATTCCATGCCCAGGGAACCTGCCATGTTTCATTCCTATCTGAGGCGAGATTTTCGTTTTTTTTTTTGTGTGTCCTGAGTTATTACATTCGCAACGCGGTGTTCGATAGGAAAAGTGGAAGTCGGGTGAGAGGGGTGGCAAAGACAAGGCATAATAACCTTGGTAATTAATTTATGGTTCATTCGTAGCAACGGATTTTTGTGGGCGGCTTTGAAAACAAAAACGTGACACATGAACGCTAGGGGGATCAAATTACTTGAATATGCAAACAATTGCTGGTTTGTTATTCTTTTGCTTCCGATTTTGTTTGTTTGCTTATTGAAACCATGGCCTATGGCGTAGGAGTTCAAATGTTAGTCATCGATTGACTTGCTATAAATTATACCTTTCTGAAAGTACCGATTTGGTCGTAAACAAATGGATTTGATATTGAATTACAAAAATTTTGCTCACTTTTAATTGGAAATCATTGGCATGATACAATTTCATTTTACGCGAAATGAAAATGAACACTGTGGTTCAAATATCTGTTGATTGTGCAGTGCAAGGGTTTTTTAAATTATTTTATCTTATATACATTAATATTAATTACTGATATTCTACGGCAAACATTATTATTTGTATTACTATCTATGCCATTCGCTCTTTTCTCTCTCTTTCTTCTATTGCGGTATAGCGATAGCACCTCCGTCTTGTTTGTATTTAACACCAGACCGATTTACTTTGCTGTTGTCTGCAGCTGTCGCAAACAGATTTCAGGCGAAACGACCCATATTCCTCGAATGTAAAGGTCGTCCGCATGCAGAAAGATGTGGACATTTTATTATAATTAAAATACCGTTAAGTATCGGGATATACGTTGGCATTATAACTCGAATGGAAGCCTTAGGTTTGATTATGTACTAAACCATTTAATATATTTATTTAATTGTGCTTATCACATGCACTCTATAAACACTTTGGAATAGGACTCTTAATTATCCCTCTGAAAAGTTTGTTCAAACCTTATAACGCAGCACGTTTTATCATCGTTCTGCAAGTATATTTACAAGCCAAAGGTAAGTGACGGTTATTAACGAATACGCATAACTAGTTAAATCTTAGAAACATTCAAACAGTTCACTTTTCTTGTGTTCGTAATTTAAATTTTTATAGAACTAGCATCAAGCTTAATCGTTCTTTCAAGCGTCAGTGCTTCAAGCCGGATTTTCATAATTGCTAATAAGTAGTTTGTGTAGTTTTACTGTTTTTTACTGATTATTCCAATTTATTTCGTGTCGTTTTTAGTTAACTTTTCCGTTGTTTCTCCAGTCGCTTTCATCGCGTTGACTTCTAAGAATTTTATTGTAAAAGCTCGTGTCGTTTGATGTCCTTTATACAGAATGGCGCTTTATCAAAAATAAATTTCTCGCTTGCAAATTGATTTGATAGCTAAGATGAACAAATTAAATCGTATTTCCTCAAAGGTCAATCAAATGTTTAAGCGATCTTTCACACTAACGCTTAAAAGAAAGTTTAAGCTTAAATTGATGTCGGTTCTATTTGAATTCAATGCTAATTACGAATAAAAGAAAAGTTGACTGTTTGAATGTTTTTAATATTAAACTATTTATGTGTATTTTTTATTAAATGTTATTTACCTTTGTTTTGTAAATGATCTTGCAGTACGATGAATAAAACGTGTTGCGTTTGAAGGATGGGAGCAAATAAGGACTTATAACTGGATTTAACAAAAACAATTACTACTAAAAATTGAATTGAAAATTGCTATTGCTTAAACGAAATGCTTGCGAGAGAGATGTTGAGTGTGAATGTCGACTGCTTTTTAACTTCTTTTGTACCTCATAGTTACTATTTCAAGATGTGCGAGTAATAAAACTAATAAAAGGGATCATGAACTAGGTTTTTCCAGACATATGCTCCATTCGAGATGGACGGACTGTTATTTTCTAAATAAATTATACAGAGTGGTACGAAACACGAACATATATTGAATTGAATAACTTACCATTACATTATCTGTTATAACTAGAACAACAAAATAGGCTTTATACAACAGCAAGAAATATTTTTACTAAAACCTTATTCGCTATAAACACTAGAGACAATTTAAACAATTGCTAGAAAAGTTCGCCGCAGCTAAGCACATTTTTTCATATTATTTCAAACAATCTGCAAAATTTCTGGTGTTACACACGCACATTTTTCATCGTCATTCGGTCACTCAGTTCTTGCACATTCTTTATAGTATTTTTTAAATTTGTTTCTTAAGGTTAAGGAACATAATTTAATACAATAGGTTTAAGCATGGAGATCATGTAGGAATACCAGGATCACGTCGCAAAGTAGTCAGTCAATATTTAAAAAATTGACCCAAAATTCACGTTCTTGTCTGTTTTATGGCGGGTTGCTTCATCATTTTGGAAGTATCCATTTTGAAGTTCATAATCGTGCAGTTGATTTATGGAAATGTATAATATCCATAACTGTGGGTTGTTAAAGTTCCATCCAAAAATATTGGGCCAACTAGATGTTTTCAAAAGACAGCAACCCAAACAACAATTTTCAAAGAAGGCAAAGACATTTTATGGGAATTTTGTAGGTCTTCCGCATTTCCATATTCTATGAATTTATGTATACTGATCATGCTTCATCTGCGATAAGTCACATCGATTAAATCTTTGTTGTCCATACAATTATCATTAAACTATTATGAACAATGAGCACTACTTTTATGATCAAGAGGTAGCAATGTATGGAAAGTCTGCTACTTGTTAAGGAAGGATCTACTATTGTTCTTTAAAATTCTTTGACACATATCTTAAGCTAGACCTGTTTCTTGGTACAGATATTGAATTGATTTTGTAGGTTCAATCATATATCAATTGCGGAACATTTTCAGTAACTTCCGCTCTCCAAATTGTTGGTCTACCACTGCAATTTTTACGATCAACAGTTCCAGTTTCTCGAGATAATCATATCATATCACAGTTGCATATCTGTTATCTGATTTATTTGCGCAATACCTACTTTCTAAAAATCGAGGTAGTAAAAAATGCTGACCTGATTGAGCAAAATGGGTTATATTTTTGAATTCAGCAAGCACTAAATATAAAAGAACAGCTATAAAAATCATGACCTCAAAAATGACGCAGACCTGTGTTTATCAACAAGGAACATTAATTTTGAAGTAGACGATTATGTTGAAATTTGTTAAAAATTTGATATTATTAGACCTCAAATTTTAAAATAATATATGTTTATTATATCAATGAAACATTGCGATCCTGCTCATAATGCGCTTAATAAAGATCTCAACGCATAGTTAGTTACTATTAGAGCAGTGCTATATTTCGGCTTGCTACGAAATGTATTTATTTGGTCTCTTTGTTTGAGATATGCTGCAATCAAGTTTCAAAAATAATACGTTATATTAGAGTGTATATATATATATATATATATATATATAAATATATATATATTTAAACTCGAGAATTTCGTCGGCTCAGATTCAACATTCGGTATATGATCCGGTCGAGTTGCCGGCGAAACGAACGCAAAAAGAAAATCACAACAAAATATGATACTCTAAATGATAACTAGAACGTGCTTGGAAATACGTCTAGACTACTCAATGACATCATATATCCATTGCAACAAATAAACAAGCTATTTGTTACACTTGAAGTATAATAGCGCGCGTTAATTTTAAATTTAAATTTTAAACATAAATAAGCGGTTAAAAATAGTTTAGAAACTGACCATACCATTATATTTTACATTCAAGAAGTGATAATAAATGTTTTTATGTGTGGGCGATACTGTCGAAATTGGGCAATTTAATAAATAAAGCAATATTGAAAGTAGAAACAAACTCTGATAAAATAAGTAATATTTTCGCCTATTGTTGTGGGTGATATATTTAAATCCAATTATTGTTTCTTAAATCAGACACTCTTTTTCGAATGAACAGCTGTGCTGGGTTAGGTTAGTGATGGGCACTATCGAATGAATTGACTATCGATAGTCATCGATAGTATACTGTTAATTATCGAATATATTATTCGAATAGTTTTTTGATTCGAATTAATTTTTTTTTATTCGAATGAATTTTTTCATTCTTTCGTTCGAAGTAGATATGTGTTCACTCATTCATTTATTCATATAACCAAGCGCGGGTAATCGGCAGGAGTAACTAAATGAAAATTGTAATAATAACTTTATCATCTTAGTCAAAAAAAATTAGTTGGTAAACCCAAACCAAGTGCTGCGTGATATTTAAAAAAAAGTACCTGTTAAATTCATTCCAATGAAATTTAACCATTGATTAATTCGATATTTTTTAATTATCGAATTATTCGATGGTTTTTGTTCGATATTTAGAATATATTGGATTAACCACCCGACACTAAAAATATGTTCCACATATTGAAACCCCGTATTTTTAATTTCACAAGAAATAATATCCCCATAAGTCCACACAAGGAAACATTTCATTTTAACAATTCATATTTTATTGTTTAGAATCACCAGTTTTTTGGTAACGAAACTTGTTTTATTGGATTCTGAGAATATTCTTTCATGGTTCCTAGTGCGAAAACCTTTAGTTTTGATTTTTAGTCATTTATAATAGGGACACATAATGTGGGAAGGTCCATACAGAAATATATATATATATATATATATATATATATATATATATATATATATATATATAAAATGCAGACAAGCAAAACCAGGAAAAACAAACTATCCAGAATGAAAACAGTCACCAGAAGAAATATATACTCGAAAACAATTGTAGATGATAAACAACCAAATATATAACAGTTGAAAAAAATTAGTTTAGCTTGGATGTCACATGTAACGTCGAGACAGACGTCATGGCATAGTATTTGACACAAAAAAATACGTGCTAGCTTAACGAGGTCAACGACCTGGCAATATGTTCATTGAGACAGGTCAGTGTCAAAATAAATTTGTACATGTGACCACGTATTACAACTTTATTGTCTCTAAATGGGTATCAATTGCCCATTAAAGTAGTGTAAATGTGATGTTGTGGACGTATGAATGTCTCTACAGTTCTGAACTGAATGCTGAAATGGCTCAAACACAGGCCAATATTACATACATGTATTCATTGAACTTCTTAAATGGTAATACCCATGCAGGTACAAATGTTTGGTGAAGGCCACAGCCTACAATTTCTTTTTTTAAAGCGGAATTCTGAAGATTCTACGTATTTATAATTATATATATATATAGCTATATTGCATTACTTTTCCTCAGCCTGTATATATATATATATATATAATTTTTAATTAAAGAAGATCTTA
>JAWQRN010000188.1:0-34822 GCA_033557685.1 Sperchopsis tessellata
TCATAAATTGTAAATAGGCTTAGATCCAAAAATAAAAGTAACATTTAACTATTTTGTTATCGTTTCAAATTCAACCCACTCAACACAGCTTTTACTTTTAAATTTGTTTTAGAAAATAACAAGTAAACTTCAAAAATCAAATTAATACTGTCAAAGAACTACAGCACTTTAAAGGTTAAGCTTCCACAAACAGTAAACTCTTCTAGTAGCTTTTTTTGTAAAGATATAAGATATATTTTAATCACTTTACGGCTTTAATTAAAATTTTAAGAAAAACTGTTTTTTTAAAATCTAAGTACAAAGAAAACCACTAATATCTTTATATTTTCAAATAGGTCATAGCTTAAGGAAAAATTTGCAAAAAAATCTTAAAATTAAAAAAAATGAAAATATCTAAAAATATTTATATTTATTTTCTAATATACTTTGTGTCCTATTTAGAGTTTTTTAATGTTCATGGCATAGAAAACTTGCCTGAAAAATTTCAAAGCGTTATCTTTAATAGTTTATGAGTAATTAAATTTTTTGTTTGCCTAGGCTACATTCGGTTGACGATCCCGAGGCCTAAAAACGCCGTAACACAAAAAAATCAATATAAAAAAAAGTATCAGCTATATCTTCAAAAATTTTTGCATTTTTACTTAGGACATAGGAATGAACTTTTGTACAAAGTTTCATCAAAATCTGAGATGGTTTCATAACCTGAAGTTGTTGGGTGATTTGACGTGGAATGACTCAGAAATCATACAAATTTTTTGGGTCCGTTAAAAGGAAAAATGTTTTTAGTCAAGTTATATTCTTTTTCAAAGTGGCCAGAAATATTTATAATGAATTCCATCAATAAAAATAATGAAAATTGTAATGATCCAGATTTTAAATCGAATTCTAAATTCAATACACAAAGCCATGATAAATCTACAAACGAAGAAGATAGTGTCGAGAAACAAGGGAAAGTGTGCGACAACAAAGTGGCGCAGAACGAGACTCACAATCAAACGAAAGTGACGTAGATTTGTGCACAAGAGACTACTGATGGCGGGTCATGATTTTCCAAAAAACAAATTAGAAAGCCTTCACGATTTTTATAGTGTTTTTGTTAGTTTTATCTTCAGATGGTGATGTCATGAACATTTAAATGTAGTTACTTTTTAATTGTAATGTTTCTTATTTTCTAGGATTGGCAATAGAATGATACCATGAAAAACGAAAACTTTTTTCGCCATCCTGTTGTGAACCTTCAAGTTGTAAATAAGTAAGTTATTATTTATTAAATCCAACAAATAGAACTTTAATTCAATATATCACAGTAAGATAGGCTAGAAGTATAGCTTCCAGCTGAATGTTGTACTGCGCATGGCAACCCAAAGACCAGAAGTAGCACACATGTCCAAGTTTGGTCAGAAAGAAGAAAATTTCAAAGGATCAAGTGTGACTAAACAACTCATTCTCGAACTCATAAAATAAATTTAATCTCACCTTGACTTTCTACTTTCTCTTCTTTTGATACTCTTTCCCACTTTTCCACCAACTCTTGAACTTTCCCTTTTGAACAAAGAGCTTCAGAATCACAGTCAGAATCTTTAGATGAAACATCAGTAGGAACTATTGGCTGTTTATTATCACTATCACTTGTTACCTTGTCCCCATCATCAGTTCTATTTTTTATATCACTTGCACTGGACCCCGAACAAGGAGATTCATCATTAATCACAGGTTTACCAACATCCCATCGAGACTTTTTACTAGGACTTTTCAGCACATTTATTTTGCTATTACTAGTTTTAACATCAATAATTGTCCCTAATTTATATTGGTTTTTAAAAGTAGAAATGTTTTTACAAGAATCAACTTCATCAGCTGTGTTTGCACATTCACTACTTGTAATACTGTCAGCACCTGTAAGTTTACTAGAAGAGGAAGACTCAGTTATTTCATCTTTAGAGACAGGTTGCTCATTAGGAATGGAATTTTGTGAATCTGACAATGATTCTTGACTATTTACAGCTAACGTTTGATCGGCTTCTGATTTTTCAGTAATAGGTTCATTACCAGCATCACAGTCTGCCCCACTTCCAAACCCCGTTACAAACATAACATGCTCCTCAATTGCTTCACCAACAATTGGAGATTCGTCTTCATATTCATTTTGGACATTTTCAGACTTATTGCTTGCTCCTGACCCTTCACCTCGAATAAGCATCACAGGTTCTTCAATTTCATCTTCCATTTCGTCATCTTCATAATCCTCATCATCGTCATCCACAAACGGGTGTTGAAACAATCTGCAACAAAAATAAAAAACATATGCTTACAAAAAAAAAAATTAAGAAAAAGTGCACAATTATACAGGAATTTTTTTTGCTAATGTAAGCATGTACTATTTAACAATAATTTGTCGCCACAAATAAAAAGTTTACAAGTGGGAAAAAATATATTAGGTATTCATATCTCAGATTTTAACAGATAAACATAAAAGACAGCTTGATATGATAACATGGCCTGATAGAGCTAAAAATATATGATAAAAGCAGAAGAGATGCCTCATTTTTAGTCTATTCTAGGAAACTTTACACGATGGCACTGTCATTCACAAACTACCCACATCAACAACTGAAATAACTGAGATAATTCAAGTTATTGTAAAGGTAAGAATATATTGTAGATATTAGTATTAACTGTATTTATCAACAATACAGATATCAATAGGGTTTGGCATCTCTCTCAATGAAAGGGATACCTGGATTATGCAAAGATACTGAATCTATTATTTTGCTTATTAACAACATTTAAAAGAAAATGTGTTCAGGTCAAACCTAGGAGAATGCATCAAACATCAAAAAATGTTGATTGGTTACGGTGGATCAAATGTTACAAAAAATGCTCCAGGGATGATATACCTGAGTTACTCAATAAACATATCCAGAATTAGTATCTCTCCTTTTTGTATGTGGCATCACACCTGAGAGTGGGAGAAAGATGCTGCTGTGATTACATATATTATACTGGTATTTTTTTCTTTCTGTTCAGAATTTTCGCAGTATTTAATAGGTTCAAAAAGAGATAATTGTTTCCTACTTCCAAATATAAATGCAAAACAACAAAAATTACCATTGTCATTAAAATGTGCGGTATCTCAAGCACACATAAAATATTTACGACACATGATGAGAATGCACAAAAGCAGAACAAATAAAAAGAAAAGTACCCTGAACCGAGGATTGTACCAGTGACTACATGTAGATGACCAACTTAATGGATATGCATGAAAGTACAGTAGATTCCAAGGCTTTTTGTGATACACATTCTTCAACTCCAAACGAACAACTTTATTTTTACATACACATATATATTCATCATTCAACTTACGGCACTGACAATGGATATACACGGACCTGAAGTAAATATACTTTGGATTTACACAAGTGGATGTAGTTGCACATACTTTTAACTAACGCTAAGCCCCACAGGCAAAATAAGAAGTATATTAAGGTAAGACTTTAAGGAAATAGTACATATAAGGTGTATAAGATAAGTGAACTATAATAAAAACTTGAGAGAAAAGGGCCATAATTTTTTATACATCAACACTAAAACGTTAACCGTGAGTGCTAATTAAATGAGCAATATAACAAACAGGACAAGTGTCATGAAAACATTTAGAGAACATTTTATTACATATTAAATTAAATCAAATCAAATATATTGCATGATCAGCCAAGCAAATAAACATAAGTGCCATCTGACTCCTTGAAATACGCAGTACAAAATTTGAACCACTAAAAAACTGACCCGAGTGGTAACGACAAAATTTGGGAACGAGTGCTGTTAAAATGTTTACCTCAAGTTTGGCAAATAAAAATCGCAACTTATTTTACGAGTGTACAACTTATACAAGATCTTTTCTAATAACAATATATATACTTATGGAACCGTAAATATTGGAAAATAATTTCTAAAAAGCTTCTCTTTAGACAAAAACATGAAAAAGGTGATTGTAAGTCGGTTAGCAGCAATACAGGTTTGTCAACATTCCAATGGAAAGACAACAGGTCAATACACAAATAGTACACTAGTAAACAGGAAGCATTAGGATGGAACTAAAGCTTTTACCGATTATAATAAATACATGAATGGTGTGGATAAATTTGACCAACTAAACACAGTTTATGATATAAATGATAAAAGTAAAAACTGGTGGCACAGAATTATTTTTTTTTTTTCATTCTTGATGGTGAAGTTGTATATTCTTATTATTATTACTTGGAAAACCTAAAATACTGAAAAACTATAGAAGAAATGTAATAGAGAGTCTAGTTGTGAAACAATTTGTACAATTATCACTTCCTACGATGATTTAAATACAATGAAAAAAGCAAAATGTCCTTCCAATACTATCACCACAAAAACAAAAATTAAATTTTAAAGTATGATGGCTTAAAAAATAACCAACAAATTTTTTATTGCAAAGGTAGCCATTTTGTTTTTATAATTTTTCAATGATTATTACGTTTATACGCCATAAATAATAACTAAAAAAATATTTTTTTCCCTGTATCTTAAGGGTCTTTTTTTCATTGTATTCCCATACCTTAAAACATTAACAATGACAAGTTATATAGAAGATTGTGAAAAACAGTGTTGATTCCATCTTCCATTGACTTCTTGCGACCTAGAGGTAATAGAAAAGGTGAATGGGAAAGAGTTTATGTCCATAAGTATTTGAAGAAAATTCCATTTAAAGTTTAATGTCTAGTACTTTCACATTCACATCTTCCATAATCATTAACAAGTATATTAAAAATAGTTGATCATATAATTATGATAATTTCAGACTTAAAACCTTCTTCCATACAGAGATTTGATCTTACACAAAAAATGAACATAAACCCTTCACTTATCATTTCACCGAAAACATACACAATTTGCAAAATGGTGCAAATCTAGTGAAATTATAAATAAAAAAGCACACGAGATGAATATAAATTAAAGCACTATTAATAATATTTACAAAGATTATATTGCTTTCCAAAAATTATTTACCTGTTATTCATTAATGTTGGTATATCCATCTCCATGCGTGGTCGTTTATAATTATTTATGTCATGATAACCAGGCATAGAACGTTTATGAGCATCTACAGGAGCTCTAATCATAGGATTTCCATACACGGGAACATTGAGAGGTATGCGACTCATATCAGGCATTGGGGGTGGCAAGGGCTTTTTCTGTTCCATTTGCGGTTTTGCCATAAGTTCATTTAATGGTTTAATGCGTAAAGATATAGGTTTTGTGCTCAAATCTAAACCAGAACTACTTTGTACAGGTTTAATAGAAAGTTCACTTCTTTTCTCAAGTTGAGCTAATGGTGATGCCATTTTAGAAGCAGCTATTGAAGATAAATTTAAAGCTATTGAGTCCAGCTTTTTAGAACTAGGTACATCATTTAGTTTTCCTTTTACTCTTAGACCAATATCTTTTACAGCCATTTTCGATGAATCTATTTCCTTAGGCTTTGGAACAATTGAAATTTCTAATTGCTTCTTTATAATTTCATTAACTTGTGGGAGAATTTCCGCTTTTGAAGAACCAACATCTTTCAAAGCTTCATTATTTATAAAAATATCCTTCTTTTGCTGAGTTTCATTAGCTCTGAAAGCCTCTTTCTCTTTCAAGGCTTCTTTTATTTTCATTGCTTCAATTTCTTTTAGTTTGATTGCCTCAATTTCTTTTAATTTCATTACCTCAATTTCTTTTAATTTCATTGCCTCAATTTCTTTAAGTTTCAATGCCTGGATTTCTTTTTCTTTTGCAAGTTGCTTTTGCATTAACTTTTCTTTTTGTTTTTCAATTTCCTTTTGTTTTTCAATTTCCTTTTGTTTTTCAATTTCTTTTTGTCTTTCTATTTCCTTTTGTTTTTCTATTTCATTCTGTTTTTCAATTTCTTTTCGTTTTTCAATTTCTTTATGTTTTTCATTTTCTTTCTCAATTTCCTTTTGTATCTCAATTTCTTTTTGTTTATCAATTCCTTTTTGTATCTCAACTTCTTTTTGTTTTAAAATTTGTTCTCTTTCTTTTTGTTTGGTTATTTCTTTTAGTTCATTGTGGTGCACAATTTCCTTTTCTTTCGATAATTCATTTTCTTTGTGTATGACTGTGTTTTTCTCTGTTTTATTTTCTGAATCTTTTATAGAAGTAATACTTTTCACAGAAATTGATTCTGAAGTGCTGTTATAATTTGAGTCAGGTGGCTGGTTCTCACATTTTTTAATTATTTCTGTTTCTTCAACGGCAATTTTTCCTATCACTTCATCTTTCGAGACGTTTATTTCTGATTCATCTAATTTTTTTTTTTCAGAGTTGTCATCTATTTTAACTGTATTATCACATAAAATATCTTTTATTTTATCTAAATCCACTTTTATATTTTCCGTTTCTATATCTGAAGGTTTTGATAGATCATTTTCAGATTGACCGGTGTCAATTGCAGGTTTCTCTACTTCTAAGCTGCTACTATCTTCGTTGACAATAGCTTCTGATCCAACTGTTACAGAATCACCAGAACTTAACTGAGAAATCAATGAGACCAATCCATCCCTATCCCTATTAAGGCAAATTAAAAACAAAATTAGCATAATTTGATTAAATGATTCTTGAGTATTGAATTTAATAATAAAAGTCAATGGAATTAGGCAATATTAACACAATTACAAGTTCAACTAGTAAAATGTAATAACACCAGAAAAATATTTTAGATTAACTTACTTTGCAACTAGTGCCCACGTTTCTTCATCAACATCTTCTTTGTATACTCGAACTGTGCAATTCTCATCACATTGATACCAATATGAATGGCCCAGCTTATCTTTCCCTAAAGGCCGGGAACGCAATTCTTCAGCTGTCATTTTATTTATGTCAGTTTTAAACTTAGGATTAAAATCAAACTGCATTTCAAGTAATAGCTAAAAACAAGAAAAACAATATAGTTCATTCATAACAATTACGTTGTATTATTTTCATGTTCTTTGTTAACATGAGATACTGAAGTTGTACACCATTTTTTAATTGTATTATATAATGAACGTTTCAATATAATTTGAAAATTGTGTCTTTGTTGTATATCAAGAAAAAGTCAATTTAAAAAAGACAAATCTGCCATTTTGCATTCCAATGGCTATCTTAAGCATACAAATACATGCGACACCGATTCTGATGTAAATTGTATTCTCATGAAAGCATAACTTTTTCATTGATTTTGCCTGTCAGATGGTGTGCGTTCTTATAACTATTTTGATATAAGCTGAAATGGTTACAGTTATCCCTTGATTTTCACAATTGGTTAATAAGTTTTTAAATAATTTTACGCATTTAAAAATTCGTCAATATTGGGAGTTGCCTGCTTTCTTCGTGCGTCTGAAATTTATATGAAGAATATCCATACAGGTAGTATTCATGCTTTGAATGATTACTTTAATTTGTATTAATTAAGTAAACGATAAAACAACTAGTAGAAACAGAAATAACAGACTGCTATAATTCACGAGTGTTTATGCAATGTGACCTAAAGTTGACATAACGTCATAAGTGACCGATGTTGATGGTGCATGTGATAATGAATTTGAAGAATAAATTATTAATTTTCTTTTTTATAAATAATCTTTACATAAAACAAATTTGTATAAAATTTTCCTAAGTCAAAAGAAAAAAACTGTAAGGAATTTAAGCGAATTAGCCACTTTATATAAGTTTAAATGGCGCCATTTTCATGGAACTTCTGCAGAACTTTATAACTGTGTAAATTGTTTATTCTTTGTATTTTTTTCTTTGTTATAAACATTCTTTATATAAAAACGAGTTTCTATAAAGTTTTCTAAAGTCAAAAGAGTAAAACGTTTAGAAATTTGGGCACATTAGCTGTTTTATATGATTTAAACTCATATAAAACGTATTTTATGAGTTTAAATTATGCCAATTTTTTATCTTATGTACCACCTAAACATATATTATTACAGTACTGTGTGGATACATATTTCTTCTAATGCTATGGCTGTCACTAACGCCTGTTTTTTTAATTACGTCCATTGTAATTTTATAATGTTAAATTTAATTTAAATCCCAAAAACAATGGCAGTGAAGAGAGAGTGGATTTTAGTACAAAAGATAAATTGTGTCCTATAGAAATATATAAGCTTACTTGTCCAATAATTTCAAACATTTTAATGAAATTATGCCCATCTTCAAGCTGTTATCCAACTTACTTGTGTAGAATTTCAACATAATTCCATATTTCGCCCTCATAATATCAATGTGATTTTCTAATTGTTCAATGAAATATTAAGCAAATTTCTTAAATGAGTGCTGACCAAATTTTTTTCTAAATTAAATTTATAGAATATGTCAAAGGATAAAAGCAGTAAAATTAGAAGTACGGTCCAGAAAGAAGACACCAGAAAGAAAATGCAAAACAGTAGTTAGTTTCGTTCAAACAGGCCAGCATTCTTCTTCAAAAAGCTAATGATCTTGCTGAAAAACTAAACATGGAGTTTAAGGTAATGGATGGTAAAGCTGGGTCAAAGTTGATCGAAAAATCAATCATTGATCAGCGACCTGAATGTGACTGAGCACAGACCCTTTTTTAGTGCTATTATTTACTCTCTTAACATAGTTTATCTTATATCACTTATTATTTCATTTAATGGTTTCAATCAAGTAACTATAGAGGTTTATTTTTGTTTTGATTATTAAGCTAATCATATCTGATCTATAAATTGTACAATAAAGATAATAAATTTTGTTATAGATATTTTGTTTCCTCTCAATGCTACATTCACAATAATATAAAATTTGTAAATAATTAAGGTGATTAAGTAAATATGCTCAGAAATTAATTGGAAAATGTTACTGTACAGAATATGAACTTCTATAAAATTTATGACTTAATGATTGCAATAAATCATCTTATAAAAAATCTCATCCTATACACCTTGGCACAAGATAGGTCTTTTATGTTGGGGTAGAGTCCCGCTCGCCCGAGATTGGAGCTCATCATAGCGCTGACTACAGGTGTGAAAGTATAACAGGGTCGCTCATCCACGCAGTGACTGAGCAAAAAATCTGCTACCCCACTAGAAGACAAATACATGGCTACCGGTAGCCATTTTTATTCATCTATTTATCTGTATGTCAAGAAACAATATACAGTAATCTGTCGATTTAACTGTCTAATAGGGGGAGGGGTTGAACGGTAAATATGAATGTCCGTTAAACTCAAGACATCACATTTACAGCAACCAAGAACACTTTAGTAAGTCAGAAAATGAAAATATTTAAGTTAATATAAATATGTAACACAGAAATAATACAAATATGTAAAGTGAAAATGCACATCAACAATTGCTTCCGACATATTTTGTAAACAAGAAAAAACAATACAGAAACAATCTATTCAGTTGGAAATATAGGGGAGAAGCACCGATGTCGAACGATCGAAAAAATGTTCAAGTAGGCGACTAGCAGCAGAAAATTTTCTAAACCATTATGAATAGTTTTTTGTCTTTTTTTAATAATCGTCCTCTAAATCCGAAGTCCATTAAACCTAGGTTCGTTAAATAGAAGGTTATCTTATAAACATATACTTAAAATTTTGTTTCATGTTATATGAAAAATGACATAATGCAGCATGAACAATGATTAGGTTTTCATTGTTTGTTTAAGTTTTGAAACTTAATTAATCAATTGAGTGTTAAAATATAACTAAACATACAAATACTGTCATTTACACAAAACTTATTCCAACAAGATGCATTTTAAAAAGTAAAACTACATATTTGTGAATGGTTTTTCTCCGGTAATAACAATAATAAGCGTTAACTTCAGCATACATATTAAAGAATATAATATTATAAATATTATCTGAAAACTGAGCTAAAGTACAGTATAATTTAATAACCAGGTATTAAAACTTTAAAGATATCTAAAAATTCAAAGGATCAATCATTGATCAAGGACTGTTTGATCTTCAATCAAGGATCAAATAATTGATCGTCAATCAATCAATCTAAAAGTTCAATCACATGCTTCAGATAGATCTTTCGACTTAGCTTCAATGAATGGATGACTAACAAGATATACATGCTATTTTGTATTAAAAAGCTTCTCGGAGAAAAATTTAATTCTGATGGATTTTAAAATATATAAATATATAAATAAGTATACATATACATATATATATATATATATATATGCAGCAGATGATTTTCGAGTTTTATCCCACGTATGTACTTTTTCGTTCTGAAAAGAACGAGCTTTTGGATAAGCTTTCGGCCGATATCCTTCGGCCATCATCAAATCGACATTCGCTAGCTATGCTAACAAGAAGCACATACGTGGGATAAAAATCGAAAATCATCTGCTGCATACAACACCCACGAAAGCATCCGTACCAACACACACACACACATATATATATATATATATATATATATATATATATATATAAATATATTGTTTTAAAAGGATGTTTATGCATTTAAGAGTACATTTGATTATATTTATTTTTGTTTCACTAACCTATAGATACGTATATATAATTGTATGATTTTCTTGTTTTACTTAATTTCATTAATCATGCAGGCAACAAAAGTATAAATTTATTCATTACATTATTGTTTTGATTTATCTAGCTAAATAGAATCAAAATATAACTTACAAACGTGATCATAATACATACATCAGAAATAATAGCCAAAATGAAATCTGACAGAAATGCTACTAAAAATAGGACTGACGATTATAAATAAGTTGGTTTTGATAAAATCAATTTATAAATAATAACATGGTATTTAATAGAAAATCAAACAAATTTGTATGATATTCTTTTCTTCTTTTTGATATTTTCATTTCCACAGCATGAGTGTAAAGAGTGTTTCCCTATAGTAGCTTTCTGGCTGATTTTTATTTTGGCTATAATTTCTTAACTATTAAAATAAATCTACAATACATTCTTACTGTTTAAAAGATGAATAAATTAATACAAGTTTCAATTCAGTGCGTTTTGTCCACCGTAGCAGGGGACATTGTCAAGACCTCTCGCTCTGAAAAGTGCTAGATGTACGTGCAGACCAGCTCTAAAAAGTGCTAATAATAGAATAACATGTAGCTAAGTCAAGAAATAAATGGATTTTTGAGGTTTACCAACTTATATATATAGCGTGGTCGGGCACCAATAGGAAACCTCCTTAATGCAGTGCGTAGACTTCTTAGCGATTTGCTCAGCAACGCTATCCTATTGGCCGACAGGATCTCGGCGGGGCGTAACCCTTGCGGTACTAGGTATTCTCGATAGAATAGTTTTCCAAGAGGAAGCGAGAGGCATCCCATTATCAAGATTCATATTTTCCGGATGCTTATATATTTCAATGGACACTCTTATAATTCTAGGAAAGTAGTTAGAAGATTTGGCGAGAATTTGTATGTCCTTGAAGAGAATATTATGTCCTGTTTCTAATTTATGCTCTGCTAATAGATATAGAAACCTGTTTGAGACGAGCTTGCCTTTCGTTTTTTCGTCTCAGGTTTCTATATCTCCATTAGCAGAACATAAATTAGAAACAGGCCATGAAATTCTCTTCAAGGACATACAAATTGTCGCCTAACCTTCTAACTACTTTCCTAGAATTTTATGCAAGTCCATTGAAATATATAAGCATCCGGAAAATATGAATCGCGATAATGGGATGCCTCTCGCTTCCTTCTGGAAAACTATTCTATCGAAAATACATAGTTCCGCAAGGGTTATGCCCCGCCGAGATCCTGTCGGCCAA
Source organism: Sperchopsis tessellata (assembly GCA_033557685.1). Taxonomy (NCBI): domain Eukaryota; kingdom Metazoa; phylum Arthropoda; class Insecta; order Coleoptera; family Hydrophilidae; genus Sperchopsis; species Sperchopsis tessellata. The sequence continues at coordinate 11,820 of JAWQRN010000188.1, forward strand.
TAGGATAGCGTCGCTGAGCGAATCGCTAAGAAGTCTACGCACTGCATTAAGAAGGATTGCTAAGCAATGTAAAACACACAAAACATTTCTGCAAATGTCAAAACAGATTAGTGCTAGTCAAGTAATATTTTTTTTTTTTGGCTAGCACTTGTGAGAACTACATGTTATTATATTATTAGCACTTTTTAAAGAAAAAACAAAAGCCAACACAGGGTTATCTCCCAGAAAACCTGAAGATAATACCAGTTTCATTATAATCTGTCCATTAATTATTGAGTAGTTTTATATTTAAATTACATTGAAACCCATATACCAAATTAAGGAATCCAAAGCTCTTGTATTAAAGTGTAAATGTGTTTCAGCCAATCATGTGATTTATATGTATACAAATAACAGAAGTTAGGAATTCAAACTACAAATTTTAACAGATGTTATTAATGTTAATGAACTGCAGATTTAATGTATAAAAACTTGTAAAATAAAATTTTAACAAGAATCACTATCTGATCCAAAGGTAGAAGGGCTTTTTAGTTCTCCCCGTTTGATCTTTTGGTGCAGATAGCTCAAAAATATGAGTCTAAATCACTGCCAAATTTCTGTTATTGCATTTCGATTTTTTTTTATATTTACCTTATTCATACAAGTTGTTTGTATTTTATTCTTGTTTCCACCGTCATACTGGTGTCTACCTATCCATAACCTTTTGATTTCTCTATATTCTTTTTTAGTTTCTTAAGTGCCCTTCCCCATGCAGTTATTTATTAAATTACAATTGAATAGTTTGTGAATCTTACTTTCTTTGTACAAATGTTATGTACTCAATTAACTAGTTCAAAATAATATTACGACTTTGTTTACATCAATTTGCATAACTTTATAATTATTGAGGACTTGTACATCACTTCAATGAAATTGTACACTTTTTTAATTAAGAGAATTTTCTTATGAAGTTTAAATAATTGCTTAAAACCTAAATTTCTCGTGAAAATAACAGAACTTTATGATCTGTAACAGCTGAGATATAAATTAACAAAGTAGTAAAATTCACATGTCAGCACATCACACACAAGAAGGGATAAAAGAAATATTGCAGATACACAAAAATCAGTTGAAAGTTTGTTTTGTACATTGTAAAATTAATGAACGAACAGGGCACTATTGTTGTGAGTACACTTAATGTAGCACCCACATAATTCACGTCAGGTATAAAATTAAGCAATTCGGAATCTACTTTAGGCAAATTATCTGATCGGGCTTTTGAAAATCCACGATCCATAGTATGGTAAAATAATTAGCATGGTGTAAATAAAATCTAACATTAAATCCTTCGTAAACTAACTCTTCTCGATATTTGAGTCACAAATCGAAACTTTGGTAATTGTCGGACAAGGGGTTTGAAGATAAAATGACTCTTTTACGGTAATATATGAACAGGATGAACATTAAGCCCTACATGTAATCGCCCGCCAGCCATCGATGTATGTATAAAAGTGAACAGAATTTAACGGCATTCACTGCCGCTTTAACACAAGCACATTCTCTATGCCAACAATAGCTTGATGTCAAGATTTCAAGAACACTTAAAACTTTATATTTAAGTTATGTTATCATGTAAATACGTCAAAAAACATGTTCAAAATAAATACAGGTTTAAAAGATAGGGCAATCATCCGTCATTCTGTGCATTTTCATTTATCCACATGTATTACATGTCTCTTCAGACATTTAGTGTCGGTAAACAATCCTGCATTCTGTTTGGCACATAATAACACGTGCTTTACAGGCTAACACATCATTTGAGAGATTTGTTTTATAAAAACATGTTCAATTATAAATATTATCATGCTTGAAAATATCAGTAATAGTTATATATTTCAGATTATAATAACATCAAATTCTATAATAATCTGTTATTCTCTAAATCTGGAGGCATTGCGCACTATTTTTCATCCATTAATATCTAGTATTATATCTTCGAATATTGATGTAATTCATTCCCTGATATTATGTATAGCTATTTTAAACAAAATAAAAATTATATAATGGTATGGGAACCAGATTAATAACCAGAGCTAGTTAATTTACTTATTTTAAAAAATGTGCACTTCCATTAGGGTTTTTATGTTTATTAGAACTTAAAGTTTATAATTTAATAGCCTTCTATACATTTTAAATATTAATGTCATTTTGTCTTCTTCATACAATGGAGTTCGCTACATAAATTTAATGCTAATTAAAACATCTGCCTGTGCGCTTGCTGCTCAGGTAGACTTCTGGTTAGAAACACTTGACACAGAATAAAGGTAAAGAAACTATCAACATTTGTATCACTTTAAGATTTTCTGATTTTCATTTTTTTTTAATCTGTCTAAAAATATTGTAGTGGTTTTATTTATCTATTGTTTGCAGCTTTTCAAGTAGTATACATATGGAGTTTTGAGTCAAAAACTTTTTTTAAACCACCATATCAACAAGTAACATATTTTCCCTTTCTATTCTTATTTCACCTTCATGTAGATAAGTTACTGCACTTGCTGTACTAACGGCTTCTTGAACTATGTACTTTTATTTGCTAATTTATGGATTAGTGCTATTGGTACTTCTGATGTAAAAGTTATGATATATTTTTAATTACTTCTTTCCTAATCCCATCAGAGCCTAATGTGTTGTTACTTTAAAGTATTTTTTTGCCTTATTCACATGTACGTTCCTAGAAATAAAATTAATTTGTTGCATTTGTGTGTGATGTCCAACATCAGTGTAATAGTTATTAATGATATGAATTGTTTCTGGGTGGAGGAAATACCACTCAAATAGATAATAGCCGTGAAAGTCTATTAGTTATTATTTATATGGGCAAACTATCTGTGTTCTAACAATCCCTAGGCGAATTTCCTTTTTTCTAGATGCTTTTTTTTAATTGTTTAGTTTGCGACGGCTGCCTGGGAATTTTGCCGCATCCAGTGTTCCACCTGGAATTTGGTTCTTTTACGTGCACGTGGTCTTCATTCACCTACAATACACGGGATCCACCATTTTCCATTGTCTTCCAACATCCACTCTGATGAAACCTGAGGAAAGAACATTCCAATACAAAGCTAAATTGAAGTTATATCTGATATCAGTCGCATTCTACAACTTTAAGGAGTTTGTAGAGACCAGTATACCACCACCCTAGATGTCATGATTATTCGTTCTTGATAAGCATAAGCAAATATTTCAAGTTACAATATATTTTTTTCAATAATTTTATGTTGAAGTACTTAAATTTGTGAAATATTGTATTGAGGTACATAAACTCTATTTTCGATAATTAGTTTGAAAAAAAAATTTATGAACGCTATTTGGACCGACCACTAACACTAACCTAACAGGTTCATATGTTGTTCTTCATAGCACAATTTCTATAATTTATAGCCACACAACACATACTTACCCATTACAGATCAATATATAAAATTATAATAAATGATGTGTTAAACATATATTTTTTAGAATGGTAACTATTAAAAACATATATAACTAGAAAATGCATACCTTGAGAATTCGAAGTTTGGAGCTAATCCTAGATTTCTTGTATCCAAACCGCTCAATTTCCCAAGCATCTTGGCTGCAGTACGAATGACAAAGTTTGATAAGAGCTTTTTCCCAGCGCTCATTGGATACTGACTTCCTTGCTTTTCTTAATAACTTTATGTGCAACTCAACCAGTTCTTGGGGTACTGAAACAAGAACCAATAATCATGAAATGAGGCAAATGCAATAATAATAATAACTTTGAAATATACAGATTTCAATACTTAAAATTATTACACATAATGTATAAACACAGCTCAGGATAAAACAATTTTAACAGAAAAGAGTAAACAAGTAGAACTGATAGCGACTCCATTATTGCAAGCAATTCTAATTACCTTCTTGAGTGTTCTCCAACATTTCTTGGAGATCCATAAAATCTATGCTGCTTAACCCACATGTTACACCAAATTTTTCTAAAAATGCACAGATCACAGCAAAGTTTGGATCGCTTTCGCAAGTAGCTTCATTGTCGGACGCCATTTGCTGCCGCTGTGTTTGACAGCAATCGGCTACGCAGAGAAAAAAGCCCGTGGCACCAGCGTCATATCACACATACACTGTACACTCACATTATTCCTACAAATCACCAGAACAATCTTTATACATACCATACAAAAACCAAGTTCTAAAGTTTATTCATAATTCACAAAATTTAAGCACAATAGATACACAAACACCATAACAAATCACGCAAGCCGTTTTGTGGGCAGTTCACAAATTACCGAATGAGGGAACAAATGCCACTTGATGAAAGTATATTCTACCGCTCGCTAGGTGGCATTCAATAAAATTAAAATCAAAAATTAAATTATAAAAGCACAGAATCATCAGAAAAATGCTGTGATAATTTACAGATATTTTTTTGTGACTCTAAATATTAAAATTCATTAATTACACTATTTTATATTTAGATAACATATTTTAGAAATTATTTTTTTTTTTCTCTAGAACATTCAAAAGTACAGGTTAAATACATAGTGTAATAAATCTGTTGTTTATACATTTGTTTGTGTGTTTATGGTGAGATATGTTAAAAAAAACCCAAGTGATGTCTGGAAGTTATTACTTTGTGATAGTGGGACACGACGATAAACCCTTGTTTGAAATTGACTTTCATCCAAAAGAACCCCATAAAGATGACAGATACCTTAATCAGTTTATTGCTCACGCTGCTCTGGATTTGATTGATGATCATAAATGGAAATCTAACACCTCTTACTACAAAACTATAGACAAATTTAATGAGTTATTTGTATCAGCATTTGTGACTGCCTCATTAATAAGATTCGTCATGGTCCACGATATGAGAAATGATGATGGAATTAAACATTTTTTCACTGATATGTACGAAATTTATATTAAGCATTCCATGAATCCATTTTATGAAGTTGATTCCCCTATAAAATCTGCAAATTTTCTGAGGAAAGCACAGTTATTTGGAAAACGATATCTAGCTGTGTAATAAGATTTTAAACAAAATTGTATTCCATGTATTAATAATAAATAAAGTATTTATTCTGCATGATGATGTTAAAAATTGTTTTACTAATTTAATTTTAAATATAAGCATTACATTTAGTAGAATAAAATATATTAGTAAAAATATGTTAGACATATTTTGAGTTTTTCACGTTTTACGACATGTCATCTTTTCTATATTTTATCACTAAAAATTGTGATAGCATTTAGTTCATATTTACACAAAACAATTTCGTTATAACAGAGTCAGTCAGTTGCAAAGAATGAAGGTGAGATACCACCGGAAGATTGCTGAAAATATAAGGTATTAAGCGAGAAATGATACTATCAACGACCAGAAATTATGAAAACAAAAAAGTATGAAAGATTGATGTAAAAATGGAGGAGGTTTAGCAAACCATCAAGCGAGTAGGATCTTAAATGTGTTTTAGGTTAATAACGTATAGTTTTTGAAATACATAAAGGTTAAATTTAATGCTAACATTTCTGTTACTTTGGCGAAACTTAACACCATAGATAAGGCTACCTACCTGGGAATTTAGTAGCATGCAGTATTCCAACTGTCTCACCTACAATACCCCACCATTTTACATCCCCCGAGAAGACTATTAGTATTTTTGCTTTTCCTAAAAAATGGAAACTAATCACTTTGGTTGGGTTTGAACCAGCAACCTCTGACAAGAGTCCACTTAACTATATATAAAGCTACCGAGGTGGCTATTAAACACTGATTTTCTAGAGCAGTTTCAAATGATGGTATTTTGTCTCATATGGGTAACTTTCCAAGATTTTGAATGGGCAAGTTTATTACATTAAAAATTGCCACGAACGCTATATTTGACAACTTCGGTATTGCCGATGCATGGCTTGAGAAAGTCTATAGTTATTTAAATTGTTATTGTAGCAGTACACAAGTATTGCTTATTATTCTTCAGAAATGATGTGAACATTGTTGTTCAGTGATAGTATTAATAAAAACCCTATATCCCTTGGATGAATTTATAAACTTAAATTACTTTTATCTATTTTCCAAAATTCTTCTCCCTTTCATAATATTGAAAACTTACAGGACAAATAACAAGCATCAACGTATAGAAACTATTTTCACAAATGAAAATATTGTGGTCTTCGATTAATGGCAAAATAATGTTTTAAAGTTTCGAAAATATAATAATTTTGAAAAATCTCCCCGGTAAACATGATTTAATAAACATTTTTAAATATGGGCTCTAAAAGCTAAGATGCTCTCATAATGCATTGTCGGAGACCACGACAAAAATTCATTGCAGGGTGGTCTACACAATGCCACTTCTCAAATTCAAGAAAGTTTTGCCCTCATCCTCTTATCCCAAATTGGAATGTTTAAAAATTGGTCACCTATATCAAAAATAATGTAGATATACATCTGCAGTAAAAAAATGTACCTAGAACTAAAAAGAAACCATTCAAATACCTGTAAGTACGGTCTTTGTAGAGCTAAGATTTTGGGAGGTTTTGCTTTGCAAACTTTCGTTATTAACACTATTTATGTATTTATAATGCAACACATTCCTTCCCCATACTCTTCTGGTAAAGATGGTAGCAAAGAAATCTATCTCTTCCACATTCAGTTTGGACTTAAGAGACATTATAACATGAATCAATATGTGATATATGCAGTAGCTAACAAAGCAATAGAACTCTTTGTCCTAAAACATTCAGGTTTATAAATGAGACACTCGCAGTACCCCCACTATTGGACTGCTAATGTTCACACCAGTTTGGAATGATTTTGTATACGGTAAGTTTATTTTACAAAGAGAACGGAGTTCTGTGTCCAATAAGCCAACACAGCTTGGAGTACCACAGTCTCAGCACTGCTTTCTCTCCAAAAAGATGTGGTTTTTCCATATCAGAGGACTTATGCAGGTGCAGCCTCAGGTATCTGGCACTATCCTCCTGTGACAAAACAACAGAAGGTATGCCTCTTAGCATAAGGTGTACGTTACGTGGGTAGTTTAGTCTCATTGGCCCTTATTCTCCACTTCCTCAGTTAGCACTGAAGGTTAGTAAGTGATCCTTGGAGGTGGTTTTAATGTCATTGTCGGGTCTTCGCTGGTCGCAAGTAGAGCTGTACCATCATCAAATTTGGCAATGGCAGAAAAGTATCTGTCAGAAAGGTAAGATTTCAGACATTAAAAAGTAGATCATGATGCCGGACCCTATCAAAGGCCTTGAAAATGTCCCGAAAACGGCAGAGCAGTACTTCTTGTCCTCAAAGGTCCTAATTATGATCCCCACCAGGCACTGTATTTGTTCAATGGTGGCGTGTTGCTCACGGAATCCAAACTGGTGCTCTAGGATTATTGAGTTCTTCTAGAAGCAGGTTTAACCTGTTCAAAAACATCTTTGCGACCAGCTTCGATAGTATCGGCAAAAGACTGATCGATATGATGAACTTCCTCGGCAGGCTTGTCTGGTTTTTGTAAAAGAATGATTTGAGCTACTTTTCATTGTGATTAAAAGCAGTCTATTCTCATAATGGAAGTTTTTCACCTTACCCGTGATAAGGTCATATCCAAGCCTTTTTTTAGGTTTAGGTTTCTTGCTATCATGTTCTTTATCTAGCACGTTTAGATTGATGTTATAGGTAGTGACATTGGGTGAGGTGTTTCCTCTGGAATCGATTCTGATGGGTTAGGATGTAATACCTTTACAAAATTTTTAGCGAAGGCTTTACATTTTCTTACATTCTTACATTTTCCTTGTTGTAGCCCAATTTCTGTCTGGTTTCCTGTTGGCTAGGATGGTTTCTGTAGATTGCATCTTGAGTTTCCTCATGGCGTTTCATAAGGAATACTCTGAGGCTCCAGCTGGTGTTAGGTTATTTAGATATTCCTGAACATCATGATTTTTCTCGTCTAGTAATAGCTGTTTTAATTTTCTTATGGTTGTGTTGAATTTGGCTTTGTCTTAAAGTGTTCTGGTATTCATCCAAGGATTGCCTCTTTAATGATAGTGGTCATTTGAGGCATTTCCGATGTCGACTCCCAGGCAGCAGCTAAATATGTGGTGTTTCTCTTGAATTAATTGCCTAAACATAATTCAATCTGTCCTCTTGTAAGTGAAGGAAATAGTCGCTTAGAATCGTTAGGATATTAACAGTTTTTAATTACTCATGATTAGCGCCTGTAATAACAACAAACAGAACATACAGTTGCTTGAAGATTGGAAAGAAAGTACAATTAAGGAATGGAAGATAGTGATATAATTATAATAATTAAATTTTAAGCTATCATATAAGGTTTTAAAAAGCTGTTTGGAATTTGCATAAAACATCTTAATGAAATTTGCCATATTTTGTGGCAACTGAAAATGAAAAACAACTTTGTATTAATAAAATCTAAGAATTTAAAAAAAATTAAGTACAATATTCTTTCCTTCTTTCTAGATGAAGTTGCTTTATGGCTATATAAGTTTATAAAAATGCAAGTGCAATAAATGTTTAAAGATAAGCTAAAATAAATGCATTGTCATTTTATATTACAATGAGAAATATCTATCTTTCTCTATTTTTACTTTGTTTTTCACTAATAGTGATAAAATCTCATGTGCCTATTTTCTTGAACTGGCCTCAATATGACTATTATAAACTTCTTCCTCATGGATTGTGGCCAATGATGTCAGTTTTGCAAATTGTCAAGTAATGAGCATATCATATAATAATAATACCACAGTACTAGCATTATTATTTAAAAGTCAAATTAAAATTGGAAGTAAATATGTACAATTTATTAATATTCAAAAATTTTACAAAATTACAAATTAAATAATCCATCTGACGTTTTCAGAAGCCACTGTAGTCTGAATCTAAAAATTTAAACTTATTAGAAAATTTACAAATAAGTGAAAAGGATTGTTGCGGTTGAGGCTCATTTGAAATTCAACACAATCTTGTTTTCCCATCTTTGATAGTAATAAAAATTTCAATGATGGTTTTAATATATACTTAACAAAATGTCTTTTATTTAAAAAAATATGAATAAATTAGAACATGTTATAAATTTGCCTGCTCATCTAGTGAATAAACTATTCATGATATATTTGTCTGCCTGGTCAATGGTAGAACTGCGATTACAAAGTTTTAAAATGAATCTTGTAGAATATTTTAAATAACTACTTAACATAAAAAATAAGTAATACATATTTGTTAAAACAATCCAAAGCTATTGTTATCTGAATCATATTTTTTTGTATTTGTATTGATATGAACTTTAGTTTTAGAATATTAATTTTGATGAACCTAAAAGTGTGCCCATTTATCATGTAAACTAAAGCGAATATGTCTGTTTTGGAATTACCACAGAACTCAATTTTAGCTCTGCAAGAACTTGTGTTGCCACTTAAAAAAAACTCTCAAGGACATGATTTAAAGAACAGCTAATAACCAAATACACAAATCAAATGAAATAAATTAACCCAGTGGTAAGGATAGAGAGATTTGTAGATCGTCACATTAAAATGTGTAACCTAAGTTTATTGCTTCTACCTGATCTCTATTATAGGGTCATAGGTATCCAAATATATGTTTTTTTAATAGGTAATCAAAAAACACTTCAGTGCAGTCTTAATAATTTAAGTTATTAATATTTTGTGAAACAGAACCACCTAAACTTAGAGTTTAAAAATCACCCACAAATAGACCGAAATCGTGTGTGGCACAAAGTTTTATAAGAAAATCTTTAATTATATGTATCATCATCGTCATAACCATTGCCACCCACTGCTGAATGAAGATCTTCCCCAATTTCTCCCATACTTCACGATCCATGGTTGCTCTTTCCCATGTGATGTAAAGGTTCCCAAGAAATTCAAGGTTCCATCTTTCCATTGGTCTAACACAATTTAATGAAGCCCAATCTCTGCAGACCACCTCCCATCCCTCCGTCTATGTAAGTAATCCACACATCTCCAATTCTGCAACATAGCAGTCTCAAGAACATCCTTGACTCATGTCAGGCTTCTAATAAAATACCACCTTACTCATTCGCGCATTTTAAGTCCCATCTGACACCTTTCTGTACTTCTTTATTTAGCATGTAGTTTCTGGATTGTATGTTTAAATATCCATGTTTCACAAAATATGTTTAAGTGTAAGGCGAAGGTGCAGTTTTCCCACAAGTTAAGATCACTCCTCGTACAAAAGAAATGTAAAAGTAAAGTTACAATCAAAATAATTTAGCCCAGGTGATTAAAATATTATCTTCTAACAACTATATGTTTTGATTTATAAACCTTTCAAATACAATATAAGGAAGAAGCGGAACAAATGGCAGATAACGGGTAAGAAAATGTATACAAAAAAAGGTAACATAAGTGATTTTCCTCTAGCCTCGGAGCTGCAGTTGAAATAACTGAGTTGTGTGAAAAAAGTGAGTGATTATAATTTATTTATTTCAAAACAGTAACTAATTCTTCTACATGCATAATATATTTTTGATATGTTTTTTCACTGTATTATTCTGCTGTGCCATATGTTTAGATATCCCATGAAATGAAATGAATGTATTTAATTCTTTAATATAACTCAAGTTCATACATATGTCAAAAAATGTCCACACTGATTTTTATGACTTTGTAGTTACAAACATCGAAGTAATTTATATAAGAATATCATGTTATATTACGAGCGAACAATTATCCTTGAGAAAGGGACAGCATAGGAGTAAAATTGATATGTATAATGTTCAAAACCATCAAAACTTGTAGTTAATTATATTAATAACAATAAGATTTCTTATAAAAATTAGTCACCTTCTTATTAAATAGTATTGTTCTGGTAAAATTAATTTTCTTACAGCAATCTCATACTATAATAATATAAATATTATAGGAACACAATTTGGCACCACGGTGTTAGTAATTGTTAAGATGAATATACCCTAGCAGTATTGTAAAGCAAAAAAAAATATTGTCATCTTAACATAAAGGAGATTTTACATTCAGAATTATCATTATTTTATTTGCGTAAAAATAAGCAATTAGTTATTGGAATAAAGTATCCAAGCAACTTGAGAACATTTATAAATCAAGTGTCAACTTTTTCTATTAATACACTTTAGTTAAACGATTAGGGCTTCGTTATGCAGATACTATTACCTATTAATAATTTTAAATAAATTATGGTACAGTTTCCCCTATTAGTTAAATAAAACAGTTTTTATGAAATAAATTTAATGGACATAATAAAAAAGTATCTCTGTTAAATAAAAATAAGAAGAAATATTACATATTTTACAAAATTTATAAAATAATTTTATTTTTTAAACAAACTAGTAATAAATAAATACAACTTTATACATTAAAAAAAGTCTTATAAATCTGTTTAAATTTTAAACACTTATTTATTAGCATTAGGCAAATTTGAGATACTAGTTCCTACAGTCATGCTTATATCATCCGGAGCTTTTAAATTTAAAGGAAGTTTTCTGCTGATATTCTTGCAATTTGACTTATCAATGTTAGACATTTTTTTTTTCTCATACGTTTTTAAAGGTGGTGTTGTGGTATGTACTGATTTTAAAAATTCTGATTTGAAGTTTACTTTCTTATTATCTAAGGTAACAGTCTTTTTCTGTTTAATTTGTCCTTGCACTTTGTTCACCGTTTCATTTGAAGAATTATCTTTATACTTGGGTCTTAAAATCTGTGTCATGTCATAAACAAAATCTGTATTCATTGGCTTTGTTCTAGTTCTGACAGGTCTTGCATCCGTCATAGGTTTTTCGCAGATTAAACTTTTTGGAAGTGCAGTTGCTCCAGTAGATTCCCTTTCTTTACTCCCAAAAATTACTTCCATGACCATTTTTCGCATGTTTTCTTTTTTCCCTGGTGACCCATCTGACTGTACTGCAACTGATGTTGAAGGTACTTGTATAGTTTTAGATGTGCTTGTACTAATATTTTCTGGCGAACTGATAGGGTCTGACATTTCTTCTTCTGAGTAGTATTCCATATCTGAAGCATCATAAACATTACAATTCAAATTCATAAAGTCTGCTGAAATGTTTACTGTTTTCCAATTAGGTATTGGAAAGACTAGATTTTCCATAGCACTGGGATTGTGTTTCTTACGTGCATGAAGCAAACAAGTGATCTTATCATATGACATAAATAAGCATTTACTGCACTGGTAAGAAAACCACTTAAAATGAAATGACATATGTTTCATTAATTGTTTGTTAGTAGCAAATTTAAGTTGACATGGAACACATGAAAGATCATCAACGTTCATATATTTGGCTGCTTTCATTTCCAAAGTTATTTCTTGTTTATCTATATCCAGTTGAACTTTGACATCACTTTTAATATATGTTTTAGCAATTTTTGTCAACAATGGTTGTTCATCTGGCAATTTTCTTTTATGTGATAAGCACCTTTCTTCTGTATCCGTTGATTTGTCATCAAATATAGTAATATCATTGATATTTTCCACTAAAACTAAACTTGAGTTCTCACAAAATCCATCACTATTATTTTCATCAATAAATATTGGTATTGATGTATCTAATGGATCTTGCATATTTTCATGTTTTTCATCCAAGTTATAAAACTTATCATTTGAAATTTGTACTTCATCTGAAAATAAAACATCTATACAATTTGAATCGTCAACGTCTAGCTGTAAATCTAATTTCTGTGTTTCTAATCGATCCTCGAAAAGCTCGTTCTTTTGTACATTATTTAAATCTTCTGTTGGAAATGTATCATCAACTGGTATAAGTTCATCTGGAGGCAAACTAATTACATCATCTCTATTGTCTATGCAAAAAATATTAATAACTTGATCTTCTATAATAGATGTTTCAGTTTCTATAAGCTTTTCATCTATATTCTTTATTAAACAAGGTGATGAAGGGGAGTTTGTATTAATGCTGTGGTCATAATCTACAGCTGTGTCATCTAATATCAAAGGTTCTTCCAATGTTGAAGGTTTTTGTATTGCATACACTACCCTAAAAGATTCTTGTTCAGCTTTATTTATAGTTTTGCAGTCTGCACTGGGAATAACTTTGTCTAGACATTGTACACTTTCTACTAAATCACCTTCTAAATTAAATGTCAAAGTTTTTTCTTGCTCAACATTATCCTTATGTGTTAGAATGTTGCAATCACTTTTTCGTTCAACTTTCTCTTTTGAGTCATTAGATGAACAATATTCTATTTTAATAACTTCATTAATAGTACCAACAATAGAAATGTCTTCATTATTTATTGGTGTGTCTTTACATGGGAGACTTGTAAGTTTTTCCATTACATTCTCTTGAATTTTATTTAACTTTACCACTGGATTACAACTGGAACTTTCTATAGTTTTACTAATACTAGGTGACTTACTTGTAGATTCTGTAAAGGTACTTTGTTGAGATGAAGTATTACCTGAATTATTTTCCAAATTCTGATTAATTTTAGAAAATTCGTCACTTCTTTCTATTAACATTGTTTGTTCCGATAACACAGGTTCAGGGTCATTGAGCAAATTATCTTCAGTAGTGATTTCATTTTTATCTTCATTTAAAATATTACAATTTACAACTTCATTGCTATTTTCAAATGTGTGTTCCTCTTCTTTTTTGTCAATCATATTCTCTGGCCTTGTAATACCAATTATATCATTTATTGAAATACTTGATATATCAATTTCTTTAGGACTCAAGACATATTTTTCAGTATCCATATCATGACTATATCTTTCTGGTGAATGGTACTCTACAACAATGGATTGTTCATTGTCTCTATCACCATCTAAATTTGTTTTATGTTGAATGTTTCTATCATCTAATTTTGTTTGGGTTTCATTTCTTTCTTCATTTATATCCGTTGTATTTTCGTCATCCTCAAGTAATATTGTCTTTCTTATATATTTTGATTTTCGTTTTTGTGCCCCTTTGGGTATACTAGTATCATTAGTGGTGGATTGTGATGGTTTATTTTGTTTATCAAGTTTGCAATCTTTTTCATCTACATTAACTTTTCTAGCATTTTCTTTTAAATTATTACATACTGCAAGACGTTTCGTGCACATCTGAGAATGTGAATGTAGGGCAGCTTTACGTTCAAACCGTTTGCCACATCCTCCACACATTTGTAAGTCATTAGATCCTTCAAAATCTTCCATCCATTGCTAAAAATAAGTAGCAAAATTAATTTATTCCTGCAAACAAAACTAACTTAGAATGAAAATATAGTCCAAGCTTACCAAAAATATTTAGTAATTATTTAAACCGTTAATAATATATCAACTACAAACATTTGGAGGTAATCTATAATTTGCATATTTTGATACAATTTCATTTTAAGGCTGGCGTCTTCACTTTTCTCTATGCTTCAACTTCTAAACCCAGAGCTAAAATGCTCATCATACTAGAAAATGGGAAAACAGCTTATTTGTGTCCATATGTAAAAACTATTTCACGTATGAAGAGTATTTTAAATTTTGGTTTTGAAGTTACAATTTATATAAGAAAGATAGACTGTGTTACTTACTAAATATTTTTGAAGAAAATTACAAGTGCATTTTACAATTAATTGTATCTTAAAGAGGAAAAAAACATACCTGATTTTCTTGTATGATGTTGTTTTCATTAAGACCAATTAAACAACGCCCAAGTTTAGACTTTTTTTTTACAGGTTCGTCTTCTTTCTTTATTGCACTAGCATGGACTTGATCTCTTAATCTTTTAATTTGAGCAGAAGTCTTTCGATGGACTTTATAAAGATGGCGGAAGACACACCAAGCGTTTGCAAACGTATCCTTACAATCAGGGCATGGGTACACGATTCGTGTACCGTTATGTTTATATTTTATATGGTACGTCAGAGTTTTTCTGGTTGAAAATTTCTGATTACAAACTGTACAAATAAGAGTATTTTCAGGAATATTTGTTTTCTCATTAACTTTTTCAGTTCTTAGCAAATCTATGGTACCAGTAGAACTTAACACTGCCTCATCACTACCCAGTAAACCATGAAGCTCCATTACCTAAAATATTAAGTAATATTTGAACAGTTAGACATGCTTCTTAGGAAACAACAAAATCATTTATCTTGAAAAATTTCATCGAGATAGTTTTACATTTCCATCTAATAGTATAGAGTAGCTCCATTATGCTGAAACTGTACAATTTCATCAACTGGATTACCATGGTATAAGGCAGACACAGCTAGAATTATGTGCCCTTGTAAAAGTTTTAAATAGTAGTTTGTAGTCATAGCATGTGAATTTAGTCTATCCCGTGAGGAATTTCCCTAGACCAGTAATAATTTATGAAAATATAAACAGGTATATATATATATATATATATATATATACATTTTAATATTATTTCATCTTCAGGGATATAGCTACAGTCTTAAAGTAAAATTAGAACCAAACAAAATAAAACAAACCTCTATAAGAGGTGTGTTACAAAACATTTTAAAAATGTAAATACACATAATATAAAAATAAAATATGGAGAATATAATGAAGGAAAGTACAAAAGGATCCATGTAAACATGCAGGAGATATAGAAAACCTAGAGGGTTAGTTACAGAAGAAATTAAAAGTGAAAATAAGAGGGAAATTCGAGCTTAAAGATGATGCCGATTTTGGCAACAAAACAATACCAAAATGCCCAAAAACTAACCTGAAATAAGATAAATAAGAAAGAAAAATTTAAACAAAAGGTTTATAAAAATAATGACTGAAGAGAGGATTGCTAAGCAATGTAAAACACACAAAAAACATTTCTGCAAATGTGAAACAAATTAGTGCTAGTCAAGAAATAAATTTATTTCTTGACTAGCATTTGTGAGAGCTACATGTTATTCTATTATGGGCACTTTTTAGAGCTGGTTGGCACTTACATCTAGCACTTTTCAGAGCTACATGGCAATCTATAATTAGCACTTTTAAGAGCTACAGGTCTTGATAATGTCCCCTGAAACGGTGACCGAAACATCGGCAAAAACAGAAGCCTACACATGGTTATATCCAGGAAAACCTGAAGATATTTACTGTGGCAGTGGAAATCTACGTACTGAATTAAATCATTTACATAGTTAGAGCCAATATTCCAGACTCTTTTGATACACAGTATATGTTTTAAGCCTTTAACTATTCTGTGTCTTCAAATGCAATTATTTGTTAACAGAATGACTAACATTAGATCGGTAGCTAAAATGCAATTCCCAAAAGGCTTCTAAATTATCAGAAATATACATGTTGTGCTAAGAGCTATAACAAAAGTTATATTACAAACCAATTTCTATTAGTTGATAGCAAAACTATGTAAAATAATTTGTATGTTACTTAAGTGAAATATTAAGACAAATAAAGTAAATTATGTATGTTTTGCATTTTAATGTACATATATATCAAAAACCTTATCTTAATTTTTTTTAACTTATATTTTAGACCGGCTGTAGATGTAATTGAACATATTTTAAATAACTTAAATATGTATCAATAATGCCTACGCTACAGTTTTTAACAGCAAATATTTACTTACTTCCGATTTCATAAACTCTGGTTTTTCATGTTCTGCAGTCATATTTTTGAACATAGTCTGAAATACACCTACATCACTATTTGGAATCGATTCAATAGCAATGCTATTTCTGTCTTCTAAAACATCATCATTTTTGTAGGATTCATTAGATATGTCTTCTGTTAATGCAAAGTGTGTTATTTCTTCACTTTCTTGCTTATGTGCTAATTTTTTTAGAGCAGATGAAAGAGACCTCTTATCGCTTAATACGTCCAACTTTAAATTTATTGGTTGAGGAGTATTTTCTCTTGATGTCTCAAGCAGGTCAGCATGTATAATATCATAATTGCACTCCTTAAAATAAAAATTATGAATATTATTGTTTTCAAAGTTGCAGTAATGAAAATCTAATTAGCTGAAAATTATTACTCACAAAATTTTCCTTGCAACGTAAAATATTATAAGTTACTTACATCAACACTGTGTCTGTTATGATTTCTTGGGTTATAATTATCTCGGCAATAATTTCTTTTGTGCAACACAAAATTTGCAAAACTTCTAAAGATGTTCCGGCATACTCGGCATTCATATAAAATGTCACATTCATATCTAGCATAAGAACGTACCTAAAAAAAAAAAATTGCCTATTAAAAATTATTGAATTTCGCATGACATGGACATAAGAACATTTCAATGTAACCAATGGAAAATACCCATATTTTATTTATTGATTCAGATCACTGAGTATATTTTACAAGTTTTACATGTGTAGAATATGCTTCAACTTTACTCTATACAGTAGAACATTTGTAAATATATTTTATAAAAATATTTAATGATATTTTGCATACATACATTTGAAGCATGTAACATGATTATTTTGAATTAAGAACATAATATATTACCAGCAATATTAAACATAATATAATATTTATCTTACTCTCATTATGTAATAAAAGAGAACAGAGCAACTAGGAAATGCTGATTTTTGTTCACGCTTCCCAACTGGGCAACCAGATTACACAATAGATGAACCATCTGTATTTCATATAAACCAAATTAATGTAATTTTTAATCATGACCAATTGGCAGCTGAAACTTGAAAAGATAGTGAAATTTCAGAACTAATGAAAAATATAATGGGTAAAAATGATAAAAAATTTAATCATAACGGGGAGTATTCACTAGAACAGGGATGTATTCTAAGGGGAATGAGAGTCATAATTCCAAAGAATCTCCAAGGCAATGTTTTAAAAGAATTGCATTTAGGACACCTGGGCATATCGAGAATACTTGTCACAACTGTTTATCGTGCGCAAAACAGCTACAACAAAAACAAAATATCACTACACATCATTGGGAATACCCTAGTGGTTCATGGCAAAGACTACACATTGACATTGCTGGTCCAATGAAAGGGGTATATCTTTTGATAGTTGTGGGTGCATATTCAAAATGGCCAGAAATATTCAGTATGAACCAGATTACGAGCACTGCAACGATAGAGAATCTAAGAGAATGTTTCTCCAGATTCAGATTACCTGTGTCCATTGTATCGGATAATGGAAGCCAATTTACCTCAGACGAATTCCAGTTGTTTCTAAAAAACAAAGGAATAAAACATGTCCTAACGGCACCATATTATCCTGCTTTAAATAGGCAAGCTGAAAGATATGTTCAAACCATCAAAACAGTACTAAAATCAATGGATAATAGCACAAGTCAAAGTCTATGGACAAAATTAAACACTTTTCTACTACAGTACAGAAAAGCTACACACGCAACCACGGGAAAATAACCAGCTCAACTTTTATTGCAAGTCGAATCTACAACAAGGTTATATTTACTACTACCAAGTAAAAATACTCAAGAGAATAAAGAACATATAATATATATATATAAAATATTAACAAAATTTAAAGAGGAAGATGCGGTAGCATATAGAATATATAATGAGAGGGGAAAATGGGATTTTAGGAAAATTATTAAACAAATAGGGTCAACAATGTTTATTATTGAAAGAAATGGAAAAACCTATAAACGGCATGTTAACCAATTATGATATTGTGGGGAAACACTTGTGACGCAACTAGAACACATTAACGGTAATACGGAAAATAAAAATATAAAGTCAACTTCCATGTACCTTAATAAATTCTTCCACCCATTTGAACCAAATAGCAATCCACCAGAGCAAGATTCAAAGGATACAACGAATGTTGAAAACCAAATCTACCAAAATCACAGTCCACCAGTCTCTCCAGAAGTAGAAATCCAGAGGCAAAAGGATCCGCCATGTCCATACTATGAAGATATACATGACACCACAATCGAAAGGTCAGGACCACCGGTTCTTCAAAGGGCCAAAAATTTAGAACCACGAAGTATGGAAACTTCAAGGTTATGACCACAAAGACAACGGAAGCCTGTGAAGAAGTACTCACCATGCACTTCCCCATAAGTGAGGAGGTGTGACCTATCGATTTTGTTTGCACGCCACTGGAAGAAGTACTCTAGTGGAAGTAACGTTTAATTTTCGAGCATGCGCACTTGTGTACATTTATGATGGACGCTTCTACTGGCGAAGAAGTCTGTCTTTCCAGTCTAAGAAGCCGTCTGGTACACAAGGCAAATAAGCGCTGTTCGAAAAAGGTAAATAAACAAACATATTTCAATAAATGTGTATTAATGTAAACATTCAATCATACCATTGTAAATGTGTATATTATTTTTGTTGTATACATAAATACTCATTCTTATTATTTCTATTCTATTAGGTTTTTCTTGTACAAATAAATAAGTTTTCAAAACACGTGTGACTTTTCCAACACCCACCAAATATTGAAGATACGTTACAAGCAGAGAAAGACGTACACCACAGCCTGTTATTACTTAATGAAACTAAGTACAATGAGATTAGTAAAATTACGTCGTAAAAGCTTCACTGACATTTAATGTTGATTGATTTAGTATCTTACAACATTATGTATAGTAAGAAACGAAAACGGTCATTTCTATAAAATATCTGTAAAACTTATTTCATTTACCTTGTCATAAGCTGAAGGAAGTATGTACTATATTATTGTAGTTCATTTATTTAACCCTTAACTACCGTTAACGCATTTTAGGAACATACTAACCGACAATGGGTCAAATTGACTATAATATAATAAATATGGAAAATTGTTGGTTTTAATATTTTTAAAAAATTCCTTATACTTTTCTTGTAAATAAAAAAAAAATTAGTAAAATTAACCTTGATATTTTTATATAGGTAATAAATGACTAGAATCTAAACAAAATCTTTGCATACTGTCAGTATCAATTTTATGTAATTATTTCTTAATACTACTTAATAGAAATAAGTACTGCAGCAATGTGTAGCATAAATATGATAGATGATGGTAGTCCATCCAATTGTATACCTGAAATGAACAGTACACAAAAAGCTGATATAAAAAAGTGGTACTTTTAAAAGATATATTAGAAACAGAAAATTGCACTGCGGCATAATTTAGCATTATGATAATAAATGATGCCTTCCATAGTTTGCAGTTATTTGATATTGGTGTAAAACATATAATAAATAAATAAATACTGTATCCTCCATCTCTGTAAGTGGTTTTAGATGTTTTTCTGTGCGATCTGGTCAAACTGATTAAAAAACTTCACAATTTATTTAAAAACACTTTGTCATAATAACAAAATTCAGTGTCTGCTCAACTGTACAAACAATACACATAACAAAGCAGTCAAACTGCAATCGCAAAATATTTGTGTTATTTAAATTTTAAAAATGTTTGAGGAGAAATTAACCGATAAACAATTAAAGGTTAAAATTCAAAATAAACATACGTACCTCAGCTGAACCTGTCTGAAACATATTCATAATTTCATGAAGACCAAAAAGACTAGTGTGAATTGACTTCCCAACAACTCCAAGATCAATTGGTTTTTCTTGGTTGTTTGCATTGGGTGCTTTACCAAGGGTAGTGTGAAGAGGTTTTTTGTGTTTTTTTCCATTTCTAGTACTCATTTTGGTTAGAATGTTGCAGCTAAAAATAAAATATCAATGATTAAGAGAAAAATAATACAAATTACTAAATGTATCCTACTATATTGCCTTATAATATGCATGGAAACTACTTTTTTCCAGAGATGTCAAACAAAATGTCAGAAGTTAAATTTTTATTTCAATTACATATACTAGATGCATTATGAGTTTGTCCAAATCTTTTTGTAGAAAAATAGTTCAATAGCTTTATATACTTAAATAGAAAGTAGTAAATTACAATAATTTAATTTTTAAATTCATAGCATAGAAGAATGTAACTTCAATAAAGATTAAGGCTCTAAAAGTGTTTAATAAGTATAATCATATTAACAAAATATTATTATATACACATTAAACACTATTACAAATGGTTACCCACACTTACAAGCTATAGAAGCATTTTTGAAATTAAATAAAAATGATCTTTTCCTTGATTACGAAAAAGTTAAAACTTTATGTGATCTTAGATAATTTCAGTAATTGCATATAAAGTTTTCATATAGCTAGCATAATGCCTAATTTGTATAAATCAGAAGTTACATTTATATTTGTTTCCAAACATAAAGTAAAAGAAGCAGCAGCACACTAACTTTAGATATTTGGATTGCAGGACGATGGATATTTGTACTCTGCTTTGAACTGAGAGAACTTGGTGTTTGAAAAAGAGGTGCAATAACACAATGGTATATCTGGAAAAAAACTTAGATTAGATATAATCTGAGAGACTAAAAATATGAGGGTCTAGTTTTAAACGGCCTGGGTCAAATAGTACACCTAGACTCAACCTCTTTTTATAAAAGAATGAATTAAGTTTTTTTTCTTTCATTACAAACGCATAACCTAAAGAATTCATGTAGAATACCACAGTTCTATTTCCTAGCAAGAAGTGAAGTATTTTGGCTGTCTAATGTTTCTTTGGAGAAATATCATAGTTTATGATTATATGGTAAAACTTCTGTATCAAGCTCCTTATAAAACAATGTTCTTCAAGCATACAAGAAATAGAGTGATAAAAACATATTTTGTAGAGCTTACAAAATGATGGAAGTGAAATATTGAAATTATGATATTTAGAATACCACTCTACATCTGCAAATGAAGATGGCAGGTGCACTGGTAGGAAAATTTACTTGTTTATTTTAAGTGAGTTAGCAGAACCACTTCTGCATTACACCAGTTAAAAATAAATTTATTTAAGACATTTCATATAGAGTCCACCTCATTGGTTGTCTTACATACCTTTGTTTGGTATTACTGTAGACATTAATCTAAATAAATAAATTAAAATCCAAGAAAAGTACAATGAATAAATGGAAAGTTTATGTTAAAAGAACGGGACACACATGTTCAACCGTCTACAAAATAGAATGTCAAACATAAAGTATTAAGTATTAGTTTGTCAAAAAAATCACTGAATGCGGGTAATGACAAACAAAACTACCATTTAGACAACAAATAACAAATTAGTTATAAAATACATATTGTGTATATCAAATTACCTTTCATGTTCTCACATTTCTTCTGAATAGCAAATATTGTCAACTTAAATTTTATCTCAGTATGTTATAATTTCTCAGTAGAATATATTGTATAATATATTGTTCAAAAATGAGTAAGCTTTTAAGAACAATTTACAAGCCAGAATTTATGCTAGTTCTTGCTAAATGTTTCTTAATCATTTTAGAGGTAATTACAATAAAAAAATTAATTCCATAATTGACAAGTTACAGTGGGTTTGTAAATGTTTTAAGTCGTAATAAAAAGCGATAACTAAAGTGTTATTAATATATCCTACTCGTCCTTATTATATTTGAAAAAATGGCTTAATCCCAGTATTCCTACTTTGCACATGGTCTCAAATATAAAAACCATTTCAGGAGTAAACCCTTATATATGATGTACATTAGAGTTTTACTCAACTTCTTTGAGTTTCATAACAGTCAAGTAATGCAATATTCAATTCTAAGCTTATATATTTTGCTTTCAATATTTTATCTAGATTTTCTATCATGTTTTCTCTCCTCAACTACGTTCTCTGTATAAAGACAGACCTAGAGACACAGATGATACCCTAGATTTCCAACCACAAATGAGCTCATTGCTTATCATTCATTTAATGAAGTAGGACATGATGTATTTATATATGGGGTATAAGCAGGTAAGGGTCCTAGTGAACACGTTTACTGGTGATGTGCCATTTATAGGAAGAGAGGAACACCAAAGAAACTTTGATGTAAATATGACAACAGTTGCTACTTTTCTGGAAAGTGAAGAGGCAAATGATAAATGGGAGAGTCCGACTTAACAGGTAGACAAACGAGTAGTCCCAGAATTTATCAGTGTCTTAACAGGAAAGTTTTCTTTAAACAGATTTGAAGAAT
>JAWQRN010000189.1:0-34799 GCA_033557685.1 Sperchopsis tessellata
TAAGGGATAGACACGTGTAGGAACCTGAGGTTTTTATGGAACATCATTGAGGTGTTAGTTTATTACAATAATGCACAGATGCGGCCAAATAACCTTTGCAGATAACACAACTGTGTGACAACAATATTCCTCATACGCATCAAAAAGTCTTTCACAGTAAAATCATGTAGGTTATAATCGTAAAACAAAAGGTTTTGCGTTATTAAAAAAATACCTATTAATGTACATTCAACAGAATAGAACATGAACAAACAGTTGAAATTTCATATTATGTCGAGATAGTATATCTCTATGGCTTGTGATGTCATAAACTCACTTAAACTCACAGCACCCCAATATACGTTTTACGATGGAGATTGAGTCACCATCCTTTCTTATATTATTGAAACGTAGATCAGATGGTAAGCTCACCCATACCAATAGGTACTTGCATGCATTGTCACATCGTCATCCCTATCAAAAATGTGAATAACTGTTTTGTACAGCGAACTTTCAAGTTCTGTGACGCAACTCTACTTTCCCGGGAGTTGCGTATAGTCACCGATGCGCTGTTATCTAATGGGTATAATTTGTGAGATATCAAACGGTCAATAAGACGTTTCAGGAATCCACCCAACGCTGTAAGAAATATGCCTGAGGTGAGAACAACATATTATAAACCATTCGTCAAGGATTCGACGAACAAAATTGCCCGCTTACTAAGAAAATTGATATAAAAATAGTATTTTCACCAATACGAAAAATTCTCCCTTCTTCAAAAGATGTCATCCCGTTTCAAAGCGAATGGGTTTATCAGATCCCTTGGTCTTTTGGTAAGGTCTACAACGGAGAAACTTTAAAAGAACACGAACGCTGTACTCGTCTTGGTCATATTATTTATTCAGCCGTGTCGGGAGCCTTCTTATTTTCTCAGAAAATTCCGAGAACCATTGCGGTTTATAATCGCCCCAACAATATCAATAGGGACAATAGTTTTCAACTATCCATTGCTTGGAGGATTCCCCTCTCTCATTTCTCTCCTCCTGCACTCGGTACCAGCCGTCCGACAAGTCTTGACAGCCAACATTGAAAAAGATATCACCAATTTGGATCCAGATGATTTGCAAGCAACAATTCAAAATGTCGTAAAACGAGCACAAATATGCATCAACTCAGGAGGTAGTCATTTGACCGATATCATTTTCTTAACTTAATGTCATCAATTTTACACCTTCAAATAAACTTTCCGTGAAAACAGAGCCTATTTATTTTTTATTTCTAACAAAATGGCAGCCAATTCACATTATGACATTACTTTTTCCCTACCTTGTACAATGGTATATCTGAAACTGACAGTTGCTTCGCTCATAGTTTTTCTAAAAAAATGTCTTATATTTATTTTAAATAGACCACCATTCGACAAAGACTTCGTATTCACTAGTTCCCATATGACATAAAGTTACTGAATTTTCATTTAACTCACTTCCACTTTTACTACTCATTTACTAGTTTTTAAGAACTATATCTTTTAAATGTATTCAATTTATATCTCTTTATATTCGTAACTCATTAACAAAATACGTTCTTATTATAGGAAAGTGTGGAAACCATATAAAGGCTCTGAACAGTATCGATGTTTTATGCACTGTTGCGAGGTTCATTTTCAAAGCGAACAATGTTATTTTAACGAACGAACTCAACACTCTCAATTATCATTCTTTATTTGCCTCCAAACATTACTTATTTTACTAATTTTCTTGTATCCCAATCTTCTTTCTCGTTAAACATTTTTTCCTAGAGCTGAGTTTCTGGAGTGTTCTTCCCAAAAGACGACAATCACACAGATTTTTCCCTAATCACACAAAACCGATCACTTCTGGGCCTCCGACGCTAGACCCCTAGCTTATTAGCTTCATTGTTAACCATGACAGTCTATATGAGATTCTATGAAGCCTAATTTTAATCATCTGTTATCTAATATGTACAAACTCTCTTGGCAATAAAAACAAAAACTTTTAAATTACTACATTTAAAGATAAAGAAAGTGTTATTTACTTATTTCGTTATTTCTGTCATGTTTCGTTAAACTTTACATATTTGTTAAAACGACACAAATGATACGTATCCCAAAAATAATATTAGTGAACCTGTTAAATAATATTAAATAATTTAAATTACGTAATATATTTATTTATAACAGATCAAATACGTAATGAATCAGATTAAGGCGTGGATCTTTTCAATTTCCGCCGACTCGTCCCAAATTTGGTAATCTAACGATATTAGATTCTCGTTACCTCATCATATCTTAAAATAAATAATTGTATATTAAAATAAATAAAACCACACGAAGTAACTGGTGTAAATAATTTATTTTTGATAGTACAACATGCCTAATAGGAATATATACACATTGAGTATTAATTTATATATTGTCGAATTTTGATTTTTCTGCGCCGATCGAAAGACTCTTCTTGACCCAATTTGGTGGAATGCGAGACACGTTTCGATTTTTCGGGAAGAACATCCTCACCCCCGGCGCAGTCGCACAGTTGATTCAAAAAGATTTTACAAAAATATTTTTTTTTTATAATTCATTAATCTATAATTATATAATACAATAAATATTTAAAATAAACAACAACATATCAACAACAGACTTTTTGATTTCAACAAAAGTTAAAATAAATACAATTTAATTTTTTTTGTATATTTTTTGTGAACAGTTTTTATTTTTGGAGAGAGAAGCTTAACACTAGTTAAAATAAAAGAGTGTTTGTGTTTTTATTTACTATATATCTATATGGTCACAAAAATAGTGTAAATATGAACACGCCTTTGGTATAGGTGTTTTATTTGTTTATATTTTCCATAAGTGCTGATTGTTTTCTTTGTTAAGAATGTTTGTGTAGTCTTTTTTAACAACAATCTAATTGTACAGCGTGTGTTATGATGTATGATGGAAAAATAGTTATAAAAATACAGTCACCGCGTTTGTGCTTTTATCTTAAAAATGTTGGGTGGTTTCTTCGATTTTGATGGTATTTGTTGATATTCTTCTCGCAATTAATAGACGGCAGCTATTTAAAAAATACAAAATTATAAATATTTAATTAGATATTTATGAACAGTGGCTCACAAACTTTAACACCATGAACTATGCGAAATATAACCAAACACAATTCGATAAAATGTTTTTTACTTCACCAAGGCAATTATTGAAATTAATTTAATTTTTTAAAAGTTATTTCATTTTTACGTATCATATTTACAATATAATTACGTTAAGATAATTCAATTGAAATATAAGTTTATTGTACTTGTAATATTCGTTTCACAGATCAAAGTTTGGGCACCTCTGTAAAATTTCAAAGAGATCTCTTTTCTACAAAAAATCTCTATCACTATTGAAAAATTTGGTTATATTTTCTAAAATTTAGCGATTTTGTTTTGTACATGCTTGACATGCAAATTATTACTACCTTTCAAAGTTATACTGGATTTGCAAAAGTATGGAATATATTTTACACCAGTGAAGCGATTTAAATAATTTTGTATACAGTGAATGCTTAAAATATACGGTATATAACCAGTTTATTAGCAATTTCTCTTAACTTCCGGTTTAGACGAAAATTATTCCCACTTTCTTATTTTATACAAAACATCTTATATATGTTTTCCTTTATAAAATCTCTGCTTTACGAACTCAGCAGACATATAGTTTGATACATTTAATTTTCAAAACCAAATAAAATAAAAACATCATATAGATAATAGTATTTTTATATAAAAACACATGAAATTTAAATAGAACCAAATTTCTGTATATTGGTTCTACCAAACGTTTGGCCGTTTTTGTATTTTAAATATCACCAAAGAAACAAAAATAATTGTTTAAAGTCCGGAGAGGGAGCAGGCCATTCAATAAAACATATTTTTGAAACAAACTATTATCAAGTAATTTATCTATTTCTTCAAGAGCCAGAATAATTTTCCAAAGATTCTAAATACTTTAAAATTTCTGGTAGTGTTAAGTATGCGCTTCCTGAAATCAACGAAGATTTTTTCTCAACCAATGTCGATTGTTATGATAAGAGACTATGTCATTTAAACAGACATATACCTCGTTTAATAATAGCACATTATTTTGATAACAAAATTTTAATTATTGTTGCAGACTTCCCAACTCTCTAATAATTCTTGGACCAATGGAAGCTTATATGGCCAATTTATTTTCAATTTATGTATTCGTCCTACTAAGTGATGACTCAATTTATTGAAGCCAAATTTAAAATTGAAAATATTG
The DNA here is from genome assembly GCA_033557685.1 of Sperchopsis tessellata. Lineage (NCBI taxonomy): Eukaryota > Metazoa > Arthropoda > Insecta > Coleoptera > Hydrophilidae > Sperchopsis > Sperchopsis tessellata. The sequence goes on from JAWQRN010000189.1 coordinate 4,286, forward strand.
GATGTTCTTCTAACTTACTTGCAAAATTATGGCGTCATAAATTGTAGCCCATAGAAGTCCAATTTTAAGTATATTTCGAACAGTGCCATTCAACTCAACAATATTTCTATTTAAATTAATATCGATGTTCTTATCAGGATTAACGCTATCAAACCGAATATTATTGTTTCATTTAATATAAGAAAGTTGGAGTAATTTCCGACTATAACAAAAGTTAACACTGTACAAAAGTGCTTTTAAATCGCTCAATCGATATAAAATATATTCATTGTGTTGCATACATTTGCCCAATCCTGTATAAGGAAATCTATTCTATGGAACATTCCTAATATATAACGCATTCATTCTTAAATTTTCTCTATTATTATTAAGATTTTGTCCAAAAATATATTTAGGAAGATACACCTTAGCAACAATTTTACTAATTGGGACATGTATAATAATATGTTTCTACTACAAGAATGAACATGCTGTATATTAATTTGAAAATTTAGTAAACGAAAACTTATAAAAAAAGTTGTTCCTTCTTTAGGTACACAGAAGAAAAGAGTTCTCTTGAATTTGGTTAGTGTTAAAATGAAAAAGCGCACACAATTGTTAAAAGGAGAGGCCAATAGAAAAAAAGTTTTTCATATAAAAAATAGGGACAGCTAAAATATAAAACGTAACAAAAACAACACCAATCTATGAAGAATAGTACTATACACAACAGATTTTTGGGGTTGGGGTGGGGTTTCTTAGGGTACATAGCTTTGGGCTTGGTAAATTTTCTCAATGAACCGTTTGTTTGAAAAAAGTGACCTAATACTTACTAAAGGATTTCAAAATTATAAGATTTTGGTTAAGCGGTAAAAATTCCACTAAAAGTTTTGTTGACTAGTTGTCAAAATGTTTAATGTTGGTACTATAAAAAACGTTTCGTCAAAAAATCGTGGCTGTCCTTTGCTAAAAAAAAATATGTGTGAAATGGCTAATGTCGGCGGTTTAATAATGACTTAGAGAGCTTTCAAAGGAAATATCCAAAGACTATTCTCGTACTTGATTATGTTTATTCAATTTCGGCTTTTGTACTAATTTTTCATTCATAAGATCTTTGTATGTAGATACATTTTTACATTTCATCAAACCAATTATCTTTTAACGATGTTGTCCTGAAGATGATAGAAATCCCTCGAAATGCTCAATAATGATTATATCAGTACAACAAATGTTTCTTAGAACAATTTATCATTTTAGTAAGGTAAGAAACACCCTTCGTTTTCAAAGCCATATTCAATATACACATCGTCTACTCCCAGGGTATTCATAAAAATCGAATCCACTCACAAAATCGAAGAGAGCTTCTTTACTGATAATTATCATCTTCATCTTAAAATGGGCATACAAATTTAAATGCAATTAATTAATTATTTAATTAAAAACCATAGTCTTTAGAAATCACCTATGGGAACATCTCTATTTGATATGATCACAGCAACATGTATATGATGGTGGTTAATGGTTACATGACCGAAACGTGAATGCCACATCGCGCGGTGTTCAGTGGCATGCGTGTACTGCGGGGGACTTACCGAACGGCCTGATGGGGTGCTTGTCCCACAGGTAAGTCCTCTTGACGGGGGAAAGGTAGGAATCGCGGAGGTAGAATGGGTAATATGGTCTACGGTAGGAACTGTATGGTCTGAGATATGGGATGTCCCACCACCAAGGATCGCGAGCGATGCTCGAAATTGGTAGGTAAGGAGATGGGTTCAACAGTCTCTCCCAGAGCTTACTTGGACGAAGCCCGCCACGTGTGTAGATGGGCTGGCCGGCGTAGTTGAAGGCTACTTCTGATGGACGTGGACCCCATTCACCGGCCTATAAAAGAAATAAAAATTATATTTTCAGAATACCTACTTATGATGTAAATATAATACTTAATAATCAACCAAAATGTCATTGAGATCCTCAGATTGTATCTTTTGGGTGCACAGTAAAACCTGTCCAAAAACTATAAATTGCTTACAAAATTAATTTTTTGGATCACATAATGGTCATATCATTAACACCTAAAACAAGATGGCTTTTTAGTTACATTAGTATCACGATCTTTACTTATATACAAAAATAGTACGCTCTCAATGTTTAAAATAACTACCTCTGAGAGTTAACTATCGGTGATTCCAATGTTTTTCTTGAATGGAGATTCTTTCTTAATTTACATATACACGACCATCAATAGAAAAACCTCGAGGAGGATATAACTTTGGTATTTTTTTGTTTTTGTTTTTTGGCTGTACCAACATTTACAAACTATTATCTTTATATGAAAAGATAACTTATCGACCCACCCATTGAACCACCTGTCGATCTAACCGAATTTCCTTATCTAGTTCAGTCTTTAAAACTTTGAAAGAATCATGCATTGATATAAATTCTCAACGTTTTGATTGTCTAAGCCTAAGCTACCATATTATATTGGTTTGGCCAAAAAGCAGTTGTGTTTTTTTCAATGTACATTAAAGGCGAATTTTTCATAGAAAACAAAAACTTTATTAAGAAATATATTGTCCATTTTGTTCGATTACTTTTTGCAATCTTACAGGCGACCTCATGATTCCGCGCTCAAAGAAGTTTCTATTTCTTCAGCAAAAAACAGTTCTAAGAACGATTTGATGTGCTCATCAGCAGTGAAGGTTTTACAATTCAAGGCGTTTTGCAAAACAAAACAAATGGTAGTCTGATGGTGCCAAGTCAGACGAATATGGTTGATATAGTAACATAACCCATCCAAGATGCAACAATTCTTGACGAGTGACCAAACTTGTATGTTGTCTAGCTTTATAGCGGTGAAACCCAACACTTTTGCGATTCGCCAATTTAGGAGGCTTTTGTTTAAGTGGCATCATTTAATTTATCCAATTGATGACAGATCACATCCAAATTAATGGTTTGGTTCCTTGGAAGCAGCTCAAAATACGCAATACCATCCCAGACTGACAGCATTACCTTCCTTTGGTGAATATCTGCTTTTGAAGTATTTTGGGCAGGTTCATCACGCTTTCTTCATGATCTTTTTCGTTTAATAATGGATCGTTTTCTTCACGATTAAAGAGAGAATCGCAGAAGATGAATTTCCTTGAGTTCATGCGGTTTCCAAATATCGAGCTTTTAAATGTTGTTCAACTCTCGATTTCAATATGTTAAAATTCTCATCAATATTTCGTATTCTTCCTAAACGTGGTGCAGCTTTAGCATCAAAACATGACGAAAATGTTCCTTTTTATGTTCCATTTTGAAATTAACGTCAAAGAAACAATTTTAAAGACATCGTGCACGTTCTTTCTTTAAATAAGCTTGAACTCTCAGCTGTCTCTTTTTCTTCTTAATCTAGGATTAAATCCTATTATTTTCCAACTATTTGTTATTATGCCTCCTTTGATCCGGATGTCCAACTGTCTACCCATCTTTTAGGAGTGCGTCCGGTAGGTCGTTTTGGTTTTGATGTTTTCGCTATTTTTACCAGCCTGTCGTCCTCCATTCGCAGCACATGTTGCTTCCACTCGCGTCGTCTTGATCTTGTTCATTTTACAATATCGGTTTCTTCGCATTCTCTATCTTATATCTCGTATGCATCCAGCTATTGCTGATAAGTTAGCTATTTGGTTTTGGGTCTCGATATATAGATACCTGTTGCTAGATATTTCGATTCCTAGATAATTGAAGCGCATGACTTACTCTGTTGGTTTGTCATCGAGCATTAGTTTGCATCTGATCGGGTCCTTTGCTGTCACCATCGATTTAGTTTTCTTTATGGAGATATGCATATTGAATTGCGCTGCTGTTATGTTGAACTGGTTTAATAGCCACTGTAGGTCGTCCTCGTTGTCTGCGATTATTATTGCGTCATCCACATAACATAATATACTAATTTTTTCGTTGTTCATTCTGTACCCGCAGTTTATAGCTTTTATAGCCGTTATAATCTCGTCCATAATCGTGTTGGACAGTAAATGACTCATGCTTTCCCCTGGTCTGATACCGTCTGAGATAGGTATTTCCCCTGTGAGTGTTCGCTTTATCATACATCTTGTTTTGTTATCTGTGTTTAACGCTTTGATGATCTTTGTTATCTTATAGTTGACTTCTCTGGTTTTCAGAATTTTCACGACGTCTGGTAGTTGTATTCTATGAAAGGCTTGTGTGAAATCTATGAAACATACAAAAGCTGGCTTGTTGTATTCTGTTGATTTTTCGATTACTTGTCGCAGAATAAATATTTCGACTATGATGGATCTGTTCTTCCTGAAGCCTTGTTGTTCTTCGGCTATTCCAATTTGGTCTGATATGTCATCTGCGAGGATCCTTGTGAAGAGTTTCATCATTGTGTTTAGTAAGCATATACCTCGGTAGTTGTTGGGGTCGTTCTTATCTCCTTTTTCGAACATATAGATGGTAATAATGGAAATTCTTTCCACCAGTTTCAGTCCTCCATACTTAATCATCTCATTGGTGATGTTGTCGGGACCTGGCGATTTTCGGCACTTTAGTTTCCTTCCGCTGTCAAATTACATAATAAATTTGTAGTTTAGAATGAAGTTAGTTGCATTTCAGACATGTATGTACATCTGTACGAAATTACTTTTTGGTCAACCCGATAATATTGTATTAACTATATAAAGCATATAGTAGTATCCCACTTTTATGGTACCAGATATCTATAGCACACTGAAGAAAGTCATACTCATTAATTTGATTCTAAAGATATCGATTTATTAGCCAAAAAGTATAATAGTATAGTAACCCTTTTTTATTTTATTTGATCAGCACTAACCACTTTAAGAAGTTTATTTATTTTAGTATGAACTCAAAAGACAATTATTCTGAGAAGTTATTGTTTAGTCCTTATAATATAAATTTAACACTAATTTACTTGTTACAGTTGGATAGTTATAAAATAATCCAGAAAGTACGAAAAAGTTGTAGACACATGGTTACTCGTCTGAATTTACCCTTTATTTCATTTGAGAGGTATTTTAAGATTTAAGACTGAATAGAGCTAGAGGAAAACTAATTACTTTTCGGTCATAGTGGAACCTTTGTATAAATTGATGAATACCATACAGAATTGGATTTTATATATACATATATCAACATCTTGTTAGAACTGTACAAGTGATTTGTTTAAGTCACGGTGTTGACTAGATTGACTAGGACTGTGATCTGCAAATTCATCTAGTACCAATCAGTAAACATTTTCTATGATATAATTGTAAAATTTTATTCTAAAATGTATCGGATTGTATTATTTCTTCATGTATTTTTTTACTATATAAGGTAGAGTACTAATCTAAGAGCCAAAAATTTAACTCATATACCCAAGGGTGACAAACATAAACCATACAGCAAGTGGTGGTACCTAAGGTCAAACAATGTACTTAAGTCAAACAAAAATATGTGATTTGGTCTTGTCAACCAAACGTTAAAAAATATAAACAAGAGTTTGCTCTTACCTTGGTTGGTGTTGGCGAGTGGAGGCGGCTGGATGGGAACAAAGAAGGATAAAGTTTATCCAAAGAGTTCATGCGATCCAGCCAGTCGAGCCATGAGCGGTGTGGGTCGTACTCAACTGGAGGTGCGGGCCTCTTGCTGTGGACCAAGTATAGTGGGTAACGACTGAAGGGATAGGAAGTGTTCCAGATGCTGCCGAAACGTTCTGGATCTCTCTTGGCAACGCGTTCCAAATGTTCACGCCATGCTGCATCTGCATCGTAGGGCCTTGCCTTATTGCCTACATGGTACACTAAAAAATACCCACAACTGTTGTCAAAGGTCTGTAGTTATGAAATATTATATTTATAGGAGGTTTAGATGATTTATTTTGGTCAGATAAGCAACAAAGCTTGATATAAGAGGTATTTGTTTACATTCTCAAAAATCTTTGGGAGTTGTTCCAAAATAAAATATATTCATTGTTCTAGGAAGGTAACGCTTCAATCAACTGTAACATCGTTACCATGATTTTGGGGCAAACCCAAATGCATTTTAAATGATATATTACGTCTTTAGAATTTGAAAAAACATATCCAATTTAATGTCTTAAAATTTGGGTGCTCTAAATCTGTTTGTTGCAAGTTTTGTCGAAGCATGGATTGTTTTAACAATACCAATATTTTTTTGCGGAGATCTAAGAGAAAATTAATAGTAACATTATCAATTCCCCCATTTTCAGTTCTTTAAGATACTATTGTCTCTAAGTCAATATTATTAAAATTTCAGTGCTACAATCGATAGTTGTAATAAAATTATTTATATCAAGGGTGCCCAAAATAATATTGTCAGGCATGGACATATTTGTTATCTTACTAGCAGATGGGAAACATTTTCAGAATTTTAAGGTAATGTCACATATTGGATTATATTTTCTCTATCTTCATATGTTTAGAGTTATTGGTAAAAATTCAATCGCTTATATATTTTTTATTTTAGATTTAACTTAGGATGATATGGATAATTTGGTAAGTAAAAAAAACGATAGAAGCAATCGAATTCGGACAGTGAAACTACAGTATTACTTTATTTAGTTCCATGATTATTACAGGAAAATTCGTTTAGTTCATTCTTTTAATCATCAGTTTGTTTTATTTAGTGTTTTATCTGTTTTCATCTGACTGCGACAATACGGCAACTTGAAAATGTAACAGAGATACTAAAGTATTCTGTACAGTTTACAGGAGTAATAAATACCATCTACGTATATAAATCTAAAATATTCCAAGGACTTCCACCAGGTGGTAAAGACAGACGTAAAGTATTTTGTAAATGGTGCTTTGGAGAATACGGAAATGATAATAACTTTTCAAATAAAATTATATGGTTGGATGAAAAAGAGTTTATTGCCAATGGGCTATTAAATCAGTATAATGCGCATTTATAGTCAACAGAAAATTTATAGAGAATAAAAGAATCTAGGCATCAAACTCGATTTGACTTTAACATTAGGTGAGGCATAGTACGGTAACTAAGGCCAAAAATATTCGAAGTTTCGAATTTCGAAAAATATCTCCAGCTTTTAAATTTAGAAAACTTTCTCGAAGAAGAGCCTTTAAAGAAAATCTAAGATTGCTGGTTTCATCAAGATGGAACGCCAGCGCAAAATGTATTAATAACTCAACACTGTTTAAAAACACAGACGAATTGGGTCAAATAGGCCTACGAGAAGGCCAGCTAGATATCAAGATCTAACTCCTGTGGATTATTTCCTGGGTGGTTCAATTAATAATAAAGTATCGCCAGAGTTATAACAATATTGAACATTTTTGGTAGTCAGTACTGAAAGCATTTCGACGTATACCCCCTGACATATTATATAATGCAATAAAATCAACTGTTCAGCGTTACTCTTAGTGCTTAGAAAATAATGTTTATTTGAAAAAATTTTGTGATAAAAATATTTTAATTTTATAAATTTAATCAATATGATATCATATGGCCTAGCGTATTAAACCAATCAGTAGTTTTAATTTATTTATAATATAATAACGTTACATTAAATTGTCAATTGCCTAGCGTATTAAACCAATCAGTATTTTTTATTTATAATATAATAACGTTACATTAAATTGCCAATTTCAAAAATTAAATCACATTTATTTGGTGCAAAATTAAGATTGTCACATTTATAATAAATTATTATTTTCTTGATTTTATTTCAGAAAAATGTAATAAAATTAGAATTAGTTCCTTAGTTTGAAATTTGCGTCCTAGTCAATATATTATATACAGAAATCAAAGATGCATCGAAAAATTTAGGAACAAGCTGAAATTACAGTAGAAACCGTGTTTCTGTCTTTGAGACGCCATCAGCACTGCTCTGTTAGTAATTAGTTATACCCTATGTACGAAAATATACTTTGATTTCTTGTATAAATTCTTTTAGATCGTGAGTAAGCATATTATGAGAGGTATCGCAATGTTTCAATGTTGCAATTGAATAATCATTATGTTAATTTAGATTAATAAAATTGCTAGGTGTAAACTGCCAAGTAGTTTTAAAAGGACCTAATAATAGACTGAAATATAGCTCTGAGAAGTGTTAGCCATATACAGAATGAGTCAGTAGGTGACTAATCAGTTTATGAATAGCACTTCTGAGAGCTACACTTACCACTTTTTAAAGCTATTTAGCAGTCTACACCTAGCACTTTTAAGAACTACATGGCAGTTTACACCTAGTACATTCAAGGGCTATTTATCTTTTAATGTATCCTGCAACGGTGTATGAAACGTCGGTAAAAAGAAAAGCCAACACATGTTTATCTACCGGCAAACCTGAAGATATATAAATATTGTTTCTGGGTAGAATCCATGTAGAGGCACTTGTCAGAATAAGGCGTTGGTAATGCATTCATTCAAAGAGTTCTTAGGGATGGTAATAGATTCCAATCTAATGTAGAAAGATCATGTCCAACACCTCTATGCTAAATTATCGAAAGCCTTGTATGTAATAAAACAATTGTGCATTAATAATTTACTCATATTTGCATGGTGTTATGCTATATGGATCGAGTGCATAGTACAATACGTCAGCAGAAATTTTGTATTATTTAGGAAAAGACAATCCATATCAAATTATTATAATGAAAGCTGCAAAGATCATTTCATGCGTATTATATTTCTGCCTTCAGCAGTAATTTACAATACGTCATGCTCATTAGAACCTACTAGACCTAGTCTTTCGCCAAGGTACATGAGTATCAAGCTAGGACCAATGAAATTATTATTATATTTGGTGAATATAACACATTAGAAGTTATTCTATGTCACTTCCAACATAGTTTTTGGTTTAAAAACAACCAATTTTCACATATCAAACAAGTTTCAAATATAGTAAACCTGAACATGCAAATTCCATATATGTTTATAAATAATCAATGTTATATTTGTTTAAAGTTAACTAAAAGATCAAACATATACACGCTAAATGTGGCTCTTAAACTTAAAAGACAAGCATTTATCTAGACCAAACGAAATCTCTAAAAAAACAACAATTAAAATCAGCATTATATGATATGTATTCATAAAAAAAAACATGAAAATATATACAATTTGGGGCTTTTTTCGTGAAGGTTTGTTAAAAAAAGCCGATACTGAAGTGTGTTAAGCTTATGAGTAGGGGATACATCAAATTGGTACTACGCTTTATATAAAAAAAAACACATGTTAGTCTTGTTATTACGTCTGCGCAAGCTACAAAAATGAGGACGTGGGACTACATAATTAACGTATTCTTACCTGTCAGGGAATGGTGCGTAGTCTCCCAAAATATTGCCATTCAAAAATCAAAAAAAAAAATGGCTGGCTAAAAAAATATTATTATTTTCCGTAGATGTGCTCTCTTTGAGACCAAAAAGAAAAAGATCTCTTCTGCATACAGAGGTGGTTTGGTGGTATGGAAGGAAAGTAAGCATAAATAAATAACGAGCATCGCCCTAGCAAATGCTGGAGTTGATGGACTTTTTAAATTATTATAAATAGCGTTATTAAATAAGCGTTGTATGAGTCAGCCAAAAGCTGAAAGTTAGTTATCACGATCTTGATTATCTTTGCGTGTTTAGGTTTCATTGTTTAAGAAGCAAATGTTTTTCAACGTGAGTGTAAGTCATGTAAGTTTCTGTTTTGGTTTGCTAAAATAGATCTTAATTATTATTTTTTAAAAATGTAAGTAATAACCGTCAAAGAAATTCTTGTTTATCAAAAACTACAAGTGGGCCAATACCTTCAGAACCAACAGATCTGTAATGCCAATATATTTATGAAACTTAAAAAAGATAGGCAGTACATGTTTGGAAAATAACTCAAATTAGTTTATCACCAGCTTCTTTTTAAAATAGTTTAATCATTGAACTACCACCAAAAAAGTCAAATGAAAAATTATATGAATGATTTTCCAAACATAGGCTATTTATTGTTTTTTAACTTGAAAAGGTGTACCGGAATTGCAGTCTGCTGTTTCTAAAGTTATTGGTTCACTTTTAGTTCTTGTTAAACGAAAAATAAATATATTTTCACTTTCGATTTTTGTTTCAAAATTCAAAAAAGGTGACGTTCTATTGTTTAGATAATAACCTATAAAAGTTATTTCATCTAATATTTAAAACCTATAAACTAAGACACATATGACAAGTTAAAAACTTACATCTAGACATTTTGGTCACTTGGATAGTTTGCAGTCTACTACACAACTAAATGGCTCTCCACCTAAATATCTAGCTTCTAGTGAGTCTGCCCACTAATTTTAGTGATGATTTTGCACATTGACCTAATGCCAAAACAATGCAAATTGTTACATAACATGGCAGATGGACATGGGTATATCTATTTTACAAAACAAAAAAAGTGTAGGATGTGTTTAGATATTATCACAGGTGCAAAAACATTTTTTCTTTGTTCATATTAGAAATTCGCTTTTTTGATGGCAAAGATAACATGTGACGCAAACATATCTTATATGTTGCCAAGACAGTTAAAACTGCAGGTAGTCAGTATTCTGCAGGTTGGCCACCAAATTAGTAGCATACGGATGTTCTTGCCTTTTTAGTTAACGTCTTTGTATACTTCGGTATGTAAATTTTGCTCTTTATGAAACACATTTTGTTTTTTTCTTGTTTTGTTGTGCTTGTAAAATGATATTGTTAATGGAATTGTGCCAAAGCAGTTTTAGTGTGGCCTTTATGGATTATGAACATATTGGAAATAGCTATAATTTCACTGATTTTAAATTTTCTGATTTAATAATTTGTTTTCTTTGACTAACTAAATTACCACATTTGATACTATTCTTTTCCTCGGTGTTAGGTTGTGTAAAATTACTTGGATAATTATTTTATCTCAAGTTGTGGTACGGTAATTAATTTAGAATGCTATCATTTTGTGCAACTTACAATTACATAAAATATCAATTTAATAGTTTCTTTAAGATTACTGATAAACTGTTTTTGTATTTTCATGATTTTGAGAAATTATTGTAAACAAATCATTTATATCTTGGTTTAACGGATTCAGCTGTTTAACATATTATATAACTGAGAATTTTATTCAAGTTGTGGTACGGTAAATAATTTAGAATGCTATCATTTTGTGCAACTTACAATTACACAAAATATCAATTTAATAGTTTCTTTAAGATTACTGATAAACTGTTTTTGTATTTTCATGATTTTGAGAAATTATTGTAAACAAATCATTTATGTCTTGGTTTAACGGATTCAGCTGTTTAACATATTATATAACTGAGAATTTTATTCTTTAACAAAAAAGGTATTCTTTTTCGGAATTAACGACGACTAGTAAAAATAAAAACCCATAAGTACAAGTAAGTCTAAATCTTAATCTGCAATGCTAAATTATATTGTTTATTTTATTGATTGTAACTTTTTCAGTTGAGGAAATATTTGAATAATGTTTGTATTTTTTTACATGTTTTCTTAAAAAAAACATACTCACTAAGCGTAATGTTTTTTTGTATAATTCCTACCAACTTATTAAATGTAATGGACTTCCACGGTTAGTATCTGTATGCATATTGTTTCCGGGTGGAAACCGTGTAGAAGCTCTGACAAGTGCCGACGTTTCGTCCACTGTTGCAAGGGACATTTTGAAGGCGAGTGATGTTACTTCAATGAATGAATTCACTGCAGTGAATTCATTTATTAAAGTAACATCACTCGCCTTGAAAATGACCCTTGCAACAGTGGGCGAAACGTCGGCACTTGTCAGATCCTCTACACGGTTTCCACCCGGAAACAACATTCATACTACCAACTTACTTTAAAAAGACACCGTATTGAATTTTCGTATTTTCAAATGGCTTTTATTTTTTTGATTAATTTAATAAAAAATACATTTTATTACTTAAAAAGAAAGGCTTCTAAAAAATAGGAAAAATTAGAAATAACCCATATTTGAAAGAATGAAATTAGTTAAAATATTTCTTTAAACAAAAAAGTTACATCCGAAAAACAATCAGTATTTTTCAATGATTAATGAGAATATGAAAATGTTCATTCCACTAAAATAAAAAGCACTTTCAGCAGCATGGTATTCTCTTTTTTAACAAATTCGTAGCTCCAATATTAACGACAATACCCCACACAGATTGGGATACACCACATTTTTTTTAAATGATATTTAAATGGCAAATTTAAAACAAAATATATTTATTAATATAATTTAACCTTCAAAATGAGACTTTTTTGTTATAGTTTATATTTGTAAGTATTTTAGAAGAACATACTGGGTATAAATAAGGTAAAAAGCGCCTCCTGTTTTCTATAATTTTGCAGATAGAGATTTTAAATATATAAGAGGTATTTTAGGTACACAATGACTTTTTAGGTTAAAATTAAAATTTGCGAAAATTCAAATAATTAGAAGGAATATTCTGTTTTTCAAAATTGTAATTGTAAATTTTATACACGCATGTGTTTGAAAACCTAAAATCCAAATAATGTATTTCACTGTACAAACATATCTCAGTAAACAATACGAATAAAAATGTTGTAATTCAGTCAAAACAATACAACATATGTTTTAAGAAAAAAAATTGGTGAAAAAATGATAGCCTGTAAGTATCATTAATTTTTATCTTTTGAACCAAAACTAATATTGGGTTTAATATTTTAAATACGCTATAGATAACTATTCCAAAAATAGAACGTGAATATTACAATAATAAAAACATATACTTGAAAATCGTAATATTAACATTAGAAATGTACACAGCCATTGATCTTGAAATAATTTGGAAATATTCAGATTTTTTCCATCTTCCAAGTCCAAAAGAGGTTATCATTACACATTTTATTATAAGAACATACACAGTATACTTTTACTTTCAAGCCTACTTGTCAAAAATTGTATTCGAGAATTTAATTCGCATTTTTCTGCAGATTGAAAACTGGCTGTTAATGGACCTATTATTCATCTATATAATATTTAAAATTAACCTAAAATATTTCTAGCTCATTTTCGGTTAAATTTCATTTTTAAATAATTTTTTCCATGTATTTCTAGTGAAATTACCCCTTCTAAAATAGGACAAATAAAAATTGAATTTATTTTAAAATATTATTGCTATGTGTGTAACCCGGTGCCAGGTAACGCGGTACACATATAGTGGTTTCATTTCAAAACTAGCCACCCACAATAACTCTGAACCCGGTTTTGAGTAAAAACAATTTTGATTTCAAACAGGAACTTCAAAACCACTATCGAATAGTTCCTTTATCAGATCTGAAGTGGAAATAGTTTTGAACAAAAATACATCTAGAAATTTGTATTGAAAATTTTTGTACTCAATAAGACAAAAATTTTGATGTACATTAAATGATGTATTACAAGGTAGGAAGTGCTTTTTAAGATTCCATAGTTGGAGTGGCTGGAAGTGAAGGGGTGAACAAAAAATTATTTGATAATGGTTATTCTAGGTGGCTAGTTTTGGGTTTGGAATATATACTCTGACATCGATCTAAAAATGTGAGACCAGACAGTCTTTGTCTAGATCTCCTGATATTAAAATTCAGAGCTCAGAGCTGACGACTGAACTTTCTCACATATTTAAATCAAATTATTCTATTTATTGATAAAATTAATTAATAATTGGTTTAAACTTTTGAAGAACACATTTCAGTGTCTATATTTTTGTGTTATGTGGTGTAAATTTTGTGTAATATAGTTTTGACGTTACTATGTGCTTCAGAAATAAAGAAACCCAACAGCGACAATACTAACTATTAATAAAAGTATTAATAACTATTATAGCAAAGAAGATTCTTGTGAGACCTATTCTACGTGATCACATGGGGATGAAGTGCACTAACACTTGTAAAAACATAAAAACGATCAAAACGCGTAAAACTTCATTAATTAATGCAGCTCAAGCTTTTGCAGGGGCAACCCTCTCATTTCGTTTATAGACCCTTTATTTTGTTTATTTATATATTTATATATAATTATAGTGTGGTAACTATAAGATATTTACAATATATTTCATGTTATTATTAATCGTACACACTTAACAGTAAATACAATAAAAAAGAAGAGTTTTTCGACGTTATTTTTTTGCTACCCGTCGATTGAAATCAGCGACATACAGACTCCTTCAGAAACACGTCCTGTGAAGGACACAAATCCAGAAAATCCGTATGTAGGGTTAATAAGTTGGCACACGATCATCTTGCAGTAAACATATTTGAACTTAGTTCTTGAGACAATTTTGATACATAATCATACGAACGACGAAAACTGGCTGAATGTGCATTTTTGTTAGAAAAAGTGACCCGAGTGCGCGTTTCGGCCATTGGTGTCATCGTCGGACGTAGGCTGTGGCTATGCAGTTCTTTAGTAGAGGTAGCTACGGCCGGTTTTCGATGGAGTCGACTTACCAGGTCGGTACCTGTCCAAAGAGGCGTAGTTGTGTGGGTAGATTGCCCTTGGGCTGTATCCGTAGGTGTCACGGTGGAGAGGATCGTATCTGTATCCAGCTCCGGTGATACGTTCGGCGGCCGCAGATGGGTCATCGTAGATTGATTTGCCATATGGCCAGGTTGAGGTGTATTCAGGCAAGTCGGAGATTGGCCTGAAGATTCCCCTTGGTTTCGAATCATTGGCACGAATGTCATCTGATCCTAAAACAGAAAATTGTACATTGGTAAATATGTATAGAATCATATCAAATGTATTAAAAGGTAAATGTAAATGAACTGTAAGGTAATAAAGGTCTTCCAAACTCACTTAATTGCTCAAAAGAAGAAAATAGTTATCATAGTTAGAATCTGTGTCTATTTCTAGAAAGCTACAATTTTGTATCAACAAATTTCCAGTGTCCTTCGAGGAACCTATAACCCCAGAGGGCGTGTCCACAAATAGTGGATAGGGGAATGCTTGGCAGATATGCCGGGTAGGAGGGAAACAAAATACCTTCAACGAATCTACAGGTATACCATAGTATTACACCAACAATGAGTAACTGAAAACAGCATCTGATCCTAGCATGGATTGCTGAATTTAAACCTAGAAGCAGGACTTCTCAACACGCTCGGCAAGCGCGACATTTAAATATCAAAACCCCCAATGAAGATGCCAAGTCTAAAAATGTATCCCCAGGTGTATAGGATTAAATATTCTGAATCCCAGTCTGACTTCAGTTTACCTCTCGAAATTTGGGGGGTAAAACTAAAAAATATTTGAATATGTTACATATCACAGTATATAATATTAAGACGACGAGAACTAAAAATAATATACTAGAATTGGAAGAAGAACTATTTTTGATATAATAAAACATCCTCAGTTCGTGTGAGACGAGACTACCAGGGGAAAATTGCACTACGTTAAAAGCAGCTCTATCAAAACAACATCCGAAATAAAGCTGTCGAAAAATGGCATCTACTGCATATGATCGAGGTAAGTGGAAGAATATGGGAGAGGCCTACTTCCAGAAGTTAACAATAAAAGGCTGAAAAGAAGAAGAATAGGAAGCTTTTCCAATATTTGATAGGTAAGAAGAAAATATACCACTCTTTATCATTTCTTACGAATTAAAATAATACTTTAAATCAGCTTATGACCAATACAAAATCGTATGTGCTCAAAAATCGGTAGTAATACAATTAAAGTGTTTCATTTTTATAATCATGTTATATTATCTATTTCATATATCGTCGACGCAAAATGACATCTAGCATATCAGTTTGAATCACAATTAACTCAATTTTCAGTGCATTCATACAAAATGTCAATATTTGAGAAGAAATAGACTCCATAAGTCAGTTAGATATCGGGTTAACCAAAAAGTAGTTGAACGTTTTTGTAATAGATGGAGATGTCTTGAAATGCAACTAACTTCGATCTAAGCCGCAAATTCATTATGCAATTTCACAATTGATAGTTCAAGCTTCGTTAAAAAAAAGTGCATGATGTCGTTAACAGTTGTTTGCCGTCAATTTCTAAATGAAAAATTAAAAGAAACATTTTCGTCATATTTTGCTGTATTCCTGTCGAAAAGGAAACGACTCTATGTGGTGCAAGCTCATAAAAACTCATGTTTTCAATCAAAGTTGATGATCGAAATTGAAAGTTGAAAACCATTTAAAACAACTTCGATACGTTAGTAAGCTCGATATTTGGGTACCATATGTGCTTAAAGAAATTCATCTAACTAAGCGCATTGACATCTGCGATTCTCTTTTGAAACGTGAATAAAACGATCCATTTTTGAACATGTGATAACAGACGATGTAAAATGGATCGTCTGCAAAAATATCGAACGAACAAAATCGTGAAGGATGGTTATGCTGTTAGTCTAGTACGGTTTCAAAGGTATTGTGTATTTTGAGCTACTTCCATTGAACCAAACTATTAACAAGGATGCGTACTGCTGCTACCAGAGTTGGTGAATAACAAAGGCGTTGTGTTTCACCATGATAACGCTAGACCACATACATGTTTGATCACCCCTCAAAAATGGTGGCAGATTTGATGGGATGTGTTACCACATCAGTCATATTCGCCTCAAAAAGCACCATCATGCCACCACTTGCTTCATTATTTTCAAGACGTCTTGAATGGTAAAACCTACACTGCTGATATCAAATCGTTCTTAAAACTATTTTTGCCTGTTTATGCTAATAATCATGAAGTTACCTGAAATATAAGTTTTTACTTTCCATAAAAAAATTCGTCATATATATATATATATATATATATATATAAAATATTTTTTAAGTAACTCTTCATACGACTACAGTAGAGTGGAAACAGTCCAAAATGTAGATGTCTGAACCCATTTAGATACCTATTCGAAACTATTGATTCACAGTGGGACTTTTTCAGATCGAGTGATCATGTCATTATGAAATGACACACTATTGTATGTACTTGTATGGTTAAAAATAAGAAATAATGGAATTCTGGGTACACGCGTTTACTTAAAGTGATGTCTCTGAACGCGCATTAGCATTTTAGTGCATTATCAATCATTAGATTTTCAATAGCCTAGGGATGTTATTTATTTATATTTAATTAGGCCAAGTGATAAACGTCTCTGAGCAGCGTCTCCTTTATAAGATATGGTGTCCAAGGATGTATTATGTCTTAAATTAAGGCGTAATCAGAGTTTCGATCTTTGGCCCCGTACTCTTTGAATGTACTTTGAAAATATATCCAACTACATCTTCAAGATGTGCTGCCTCTAACTTAACTAGCTACCTATCATCGGATTGGCAAACAGGTATTGATTATATCGTGGAATTGTGTTTTAATGTATTCCTCTAAATCTTGAAAAATTCTTAATCTTATACTTGGGTAAGGGCAATTTCAAGATACTATAGAATTCCAAAACGATTAGATTGTTTTAGTTCGAGTAAATACATCAAATTTAGATACATTGTGCCTTATGTATATGATACAACTACTTCTTTAGTCTTACAAAGCTAAGTCATCATCTATATTAATTTACTAATATCCCATAGTTCACGCTTCGAGACCATATGTGTTGATGATTGTTTTGTCAAAATTAACTCTTATCTACATTTGGAATTGACACTATTTGCAACTGTACTTATAGATTTGATGTACAAAAAAATTGTCAATGTCGCAGGGCTCAGTACGAAAATACCATATTGCATCACTTATACAATTCTTTTTTTTTTTGTTCGTCTCAGGTTTTAAATAGGACTGATTAATTTTGCAAATATTGCAGTTGATCGCAATTAAAACGTGTCCAATTTTGATGACAAAAATAGTCTTTTTTGGCACTATGTCTTATATCTACTTGCTTAATATTCTTATTCCAATGGTATTTTATTATCTTACAGTAATTTATTTATTTCTTAGCAACCATTTGGACTCTGTGCTTTATTTTCTTCACCTTATTTTTAAAAAGAATATCCTAAAGGCGAAATTTGCAAAATAATTACATAAAAGTGTGTTTAGTATTTCTTGGGCTTTCAGACGGTGGATTTAGGTATGGGTACTAACATTGGAGGGCAGTTGGAGACACGTACCCAATGCTAGTTTGCTAGGGTGCACATTGGATGCTAGTTTATTTTATTTTTAATTTAATTGACAGCTTAAATATTATGCTTAATTGTGCCGTATATGCAATCCAAACCCTTAGAGATGGTATATCTCGCTTACGTCGAGTGTCTTTTACGCTATGGTATTCGGTTTTGAGGAAGAATGTCAAGGGCTGATTTCATGTTAAAAACTAAAAAGAGATGACTTACGCCTATGTTTAGATTATCAAATGTAATGGGCAATCAAATACATCTGATCACTGTATATTTATTCAATATCAATCTACATTTACCGTAATCAGGACATCTATAATATCCCAAACAATTTCATGTATTCACAATCAGCACATTCTGCAGGGCAGTGTTTAATAAATTGTCACGAAATATACAAGAAATAACAACTGATTGTTTATTTAAACAATCTGTTATTGAGCAGTTATTTTTATTCATTGACTGAGTTTACCTGTTCTCTTATCGGATTGAATTTTTATTAATCGATAGTTGGAGATGCGGGACTTCCCGTCGATACCAGTTGGTGTATAATTTTGAAACTCATAATGTGTGTTTCGATGTCTATTAGGCTAGATATGAAGTGTTATGAATTTCGCAGTGTTATATAATTTGTTTAATTGTATTGCTCGCCAATTTTCTCATTCTTAACATGGCATGTACTTTCAGTGAATATTGGCGGTACTCTCAGTGAATATTGGCGATCATGTTGGGTATAATGATTTTGTTGACCACTGATCGAAACAATGACTCTGTTATTTGGCCAAACCACTGTCTCGAATTAACCAGCTACGATGTAAGTCTTCTCCAAGCACTCCACCGGCGAAACCATCGTTTTCTTCTTGCATGATAAGGTGCAAGATATCATACTTGTCTTTCATAACATGCCCAAGATATGCAAGTTTTTATTTAATTTCGATGGTTTTTACAATTACTGTCTTATTATCTAGTACATCCAGAACAGTCTCACTGTGAACCCTATCCCTCAAGTTGATTCGCAGTACAGGTCTGTAAAACCACATCTCAAACGTTTCGATTTTTTAAGTACTGCCTCAGTCAGTGTCCATGATTTTGCTTCATACATAAGAACGAAAAACACATAACATCTTACCAATCGGATTCGCATCTATTTACTGAAGTCGTCCGCATACATCTTTTTAAAAACGATGAAAGCTTCTCTGGCCTGTTATATGCGGAACTTTATCTCTAGTGTATGATCCCAGTCAAAGTGCATTCCAGGTACTTGATCTTCTTTTCTCGACATAAAGGTTCACCGCCCGCTTGAATACCATGGTCAATTACAGGTTCTTTATTAATGATCACGTTTTAGTATTGGTGGTATTAAATTCAAATCCAAAACTTTTGAAACTATTTGATCAAGGAGCTGTTGCTATCAAAACGGTGTCATCATCATACCGCATATTATTAAGTGCAACACCGTTGATCATAATGCCATACTCTGTATCCTGTAGAGCTTCGTTGAGTAGATGTTATAAATCAGTGGAGTTATACACCCCCGCCTTACTCATATTTGGATAGAAATGTCTTCTGTTACTCTTTGGCCTACTCAAATATTTGCATTTTGTTGCCAGTATAGATAGGATAAAAGGCGCAGGTCTTTATCATCGATGCCTGTAGTTCTTAGTATTTTCACCATCTTGCTATGTTGGCTTTATTAAGTGCTTTTTAAATGTCAATGAACACCTGCAAACTAAAGAATGCTTCTGTCGATCCCAATCCATTACGAAACCCAAACTGCGTTTGCCCGATGTGCTCTTTTAATTTGTGATATATCCTACCATGAACTATTAGCAGGAAAAGACGTGGTTCATAAAACTTATTTTGCGGTAGTTAGGAATTGTTACAAAAGTTGATTTGAGCCAATCTGATGGTATAGCATATTTATTACATGTGCTGTTAATTAAGTGTACTAATGTGATTATTCCTTTTTCCTCAGCAGTGTCATCATTTTGTGTTGGATTATCATCAGACTCTGTTGATTTCTTATCTTTTTGCCACTCCTATATGTCTTTCTACTTCAGATCTTGTAATTTCAGGGCCGGTTATGACAATTTGAGCTTCATAGCCGGGGGTCAGTAATCAACAATCAGTTCCTCTGCATACTCTTTCCACCTCATTAGATTCTCCTATTCATCTCTGGAAGCAATAAACGATGTCTGCTGATCTGTATATATATATGGATGGATATTTATTTAGCATGTTAGTATTGTTATTTTTGATATGTAATATTCACACTTGTAAGGGTATTTATGAATATGGATTTATTATTTTTATTATCCATTTCTCTTTCTATGATATTCGTAATGGACTTTATATGCATGCTTTTGATTCTTCTATGCTACATGACGTTATGCATATATTTTATATATTTTTAGGGATTAATCACGTACATAAAACACTACAAAATTAATGTATATTATGAATGTACACAATCATACAGCTAGGTGCTGTCTTTCCACTCCCAATCTCCAAGCTCTCCGGTCGTATGTCATTTCTTCTTCCAAATCGCGATTTTCTATAGCTTTTCTTATTGCGGCATTCCATGATCTTCGGGGGCCACCTCTTTTATTCTAACCCGGTGGTTGCCATGTAAAAATTTGCTTCAGCCATCTGGTTTCCTCCATACGTAACATACGACCGACCCATTTAAGCTTCTCTTCTCAATGCGGTCAACCACTATTTGAGTAGCTAAGATCCGATTTCTGATTTCTTATTCTTTCCCTTCTAGTCACATTGGCACCTCTTCTCAAATAGTTCATCTAAACAGTAAGTAATTTTCTCTTGTCTTCTTCTCGCATGGTCCATACTTCACTCCGATAGGTCAATACCGTTTTCCACCATAACTTGACCGAATCTTTTCTCTGTTCTTTTCCTTAGATTCTTGTCCCACCATACCGAATACCAAAGCCCCTATTAACACCATTGTCTAAATTTACACTTAAGTGTAGAATGACATTCCGGTTGGTCTCAAACGACTGAATTTGTCTGTACTCAAACTTTTACTAAAAATGTTTTTTTTTTTATTTCATTTTTCTTCTCATGCAATTAGTCATAAATTAAAAAAATGTTTTTAATGTTTATTATAAGTATTTAACTTTTGCCAATAAATGATATATTAATATTATCTAATAACTACAATGGATAGAATACTTTAGTAGCCATTTTATTTCTGACCACGTTATTATAGCATATTGCAAAAGTTGTTGAATGAATACTGAAGACAATGTGTTTCAAAGAATACCACTTCTCGTCAGTGCAACTGTATCTCTTATGGAGCTCAACCTTCGTATACTATGCTATTCAACTTGGTTCGAATGAACTAAGTACTTTTGAAAATTAATTGCAAATGTAAGATAACCAAGAAAGTTCTGTCATTTTTACGCATTCACTAATTCCAAGACTTGTTTATGCATTATGAGCCAAAATTCCAAGAATTATTTATGCACTGTATTAGTACATCCTTCATTTCAGTCGTTCACTGCATCTCGAACTGGTCGCTTTATTTTAAAATTTAATTTCAACCCTTAAATGTCTGTGGAAAATAGTGTGATACGTGCATGTTTACTTACGAATTTAAACTAGAGACTAACGCAACAGAAAGTGCAAAAAAATGTACCTCATTTGGAAAAAAGGCAGTTACATTACTAACGGCCTAGATATAGTTTAAGAACTTTGTTGCAGGAGATGAATCCTTAGAAGACGAAGGTAGATCAGGCGGACCATCAAATTTAAATACCGATGAATTAGAGACAATGAT
Organism: Sperchopsis tessellata; assembly: GCA_033557685.1. Taxonomy (NCBI): domain Eukaryota; kingdom Metazoa; phylum Arthropoda; class Insecta; order Coleoptera; family Hydrophilidae; genus Sperchopsis; species Sperchopsis tessellata. Next base: position 26,132 of record JAWQRN010000189.1, read on the forward strand.
TGAAACAAATTCCTCTTTAACGTGCTCTATAGCTTGCAGACAAATTCAAAGTAAGTGACGAAACAATACAAAATCAGTAACAAATTACAACGCCTTACAATTTAAACTCTTATTTCACGACTAACCTCGGAAAACTTTTTGGATCAAATTTTGACCACTGACGAAAAAATGGATTATGTATTATAACTATAAATGTAATCACCACTGACATCAAGTGACTATATGTCAAACAGCCCTAAAGGAAAATTGTCTCCACAACATCATTTTCTCTGTATATGGTGGACTTAAGAAGGAATTATTCACCATGAATACCTCCACAAGTTGATCAAACTCTCAGAGCAAAAATTTATAGTGGCCAACTGCAACGAGTGCACAATAAATTGCAACAAAAACAACCAGCACTGGTAAATCGTCAAAAAGTTTTATCTTTGCAAGACAACGTTCGTGCACACGTCGCAGTAACCAAAGAAAAGATGACTAATTTTTGGGATGAGAGATCCTCCCCCATCTCCCGTATTCCCCAGATATATCTCCATCGGATTATCACATATTTTTGTCTTTGGATAATCATAATCATTCTAAATAATATGTAGTTTTCATGAAGATCATATTACGAAATAAATGTTATCAGTTCATATAATAAGAATGAAGAATTTAAGATTCTAAAGTCTTACCTTTGAGGGATCTGACAAAAGATTGCCAGAACTTGGCCTTCTTTGATGCCGTTTCGTTCCGGCCGATCATTTCCAAATGATTTTTAAACATCTTGATGTGTGTTGGGGGTGGGCTGGCTCAATTCACTATGTCTCTCTCGTTCGTCCTATAAATAAACAAAACCCATTAGTACTTGATCTAAAATACAAACATATTAAACAATTGCTACAAAAAGAAATCGAATATTCGTAGATGTACTACTTGTGTTGACAGATTAACCCCATATGAAAAATAAATCAACGCACAAAGTTAATTCAGAAAAGTTGTACATGGTAATAGCTCATCTAGTTATTTAAATGTTGCCTAAATATGATTCGCACCTCTAATTATGAAATCATTAAAAAATCAGCAGTCTTTCTAATCAATACCAAGTTTATTTGTTACGGTTTCACTCGCAGCAATTGTAAGGTTTAATGCAAAAGGTGCCTTCGTTAATGAATTCAATATTTGTACAATTTTGAGCACCTTATTAAAAGAAAACCAATATATGTTTGTGAGAGGTCTGATATCATTTATTGTGAGAACGACTTGTTTTATAATGTTCTCTGTAACACTGAATGAAACTTAAAAATGTTCAAATACACCAACAATAATGGGATTCTATAGAAAATTTAACACTAAATTAAAAATATTTGGATTAAATTTGATCTATAACGTTATCCATAAAAGTATATGATGACGGAAACACATGAATATATGAATTGGCACATATATTATATGTCTCTTAATAGTTTTAAACACTCACGTAAGAACTTAATGGTTACTCAATGAAATAAAAAAGCCGGCAAAATAAACAACTCAAATCCCCAGTATTAATAAAATGAATAATAAATAATCAAAAAAAAAATAAATACTTTAACAAATTATGCTTTTCTGTAATGAAATATCATTTTCACGCATTAACTTTATTTATAGCCCGCTATGCATAACCGAACTTGTTTAAAAACCATATTTATTTTAGGATCCTTGACGTACCCAGCCCCGAATTTCCCAGTATGAATAACCCAAAATAAACTGACAGAAACTTACAAGAAAAACATCCTGCGAAAGTGTTTAATATTCCAAAGTTCAGATAATCTAAAAGCATCCCAAAATGTTTTTGAACGTCAAGTAGTGAATAGGATCCAAACAACTGTTTAAAATCAATCTTATTGCATAAATAATATATCAATTTTATCAGGAAGGATTGAAAACATTCATCATCAAGCTTGTATTCGAATAGTTTTGCTTTTATTTTCACGTATTATTAGAATATTTAAGCATTGATATGATATTTGTGAAAATGTTGTAGATTAAATGTGGTTTGAGGCGAACTAAGATTCCGCATTAATATTAAGTTCTTGAGCCATTAAATACCTATACAAATAGATAGTTGTAATGAAATAATGTTTTCTAAATATTTCGCAACCAAAATTTAAGTTTTTGTACAATGAGGTTCTATTTGTATTAACACCATGATAAATGCTTACATTTAGAATAAAATCCTAAAATGGTTCTATTTACAAGCCCATAGATATGTAAATAAAACTACGTTATGGTTTATACTGCAAAATTCAACATTCCTACCTTATTACGCTTTAAAAAAACAGTATATACAAATTTAATATTAAACTAGGGAAATTAATAGTCTGTATGCTGTATATTTAATTAATAAGCGTAAGCAATAGTAAATATGTTACAACACATTCACTGTATTCGTTATGACGATTTTCTCCCCTTGCTGAACATCCTCCAGAATAAAAGAAAATTAACAATGAAAATGTTGTATACAGAAAAGCTTAACATTAACATTAAGAGAAAAATCGATTTAAATAATATAACTTCATCGACCTCACAATTATCGGTAACCGAAATGCAACAATATTTCGGTTCTGAAATAAAAATTTCGTAAACATTGTTTTACTTCGTTAATATTTTATCAAAACTAAATCTTCATCATACAACAGTTATACCTGGGTTACGGCAAATTTGTAAAGTCAAAAAACTTGACCAATATGTACCTCACGTATTTCCGGATCAAAACAAACAGAATAGGTCCACAATATCATCTTCGCCGAAAGCAAACAGAATCTTTATTTGAACATTTGGAAAATCTCATGAAAACTGTGTTTCTATAACAATCGAGTAAAAGATAAAGGAAAATATCTACATTTGACTCCTAAACGGTTTCTTCATCCCAATAAAGTTATACTTAGAGTATAGTGATCACAACATTTAATTATACACTATAGCTTTATACAAACTAGAGAAACAATAATGGCAGAAAAGTACTCTGCCGAACTGCAAATAGTACAGCCAGCATTAGTCAACTAAAAGGATTTCATCCTTCTTCAAGACCACGCCCGTCCTCATATTGCACAAGTCATTCAAAGAAAATTATACGAACTAGAAATTGAAGTTTTACCCCATCCACCCTATTCGCCATATCTTTCTTCGACGAATTTTCATTTGTTTAGTAATTTTGATCACTTTTTAAACAATAGACAGTTCAGTAATGAAGAAGCTGTAAAACAGGCATTTGTTGAATTTGTTACCTCCAGAAATGTTAACTCATACACTAAAGGTATTCTGATTTAATTAACATTGGGAATTTTGTTGAGACCAGCAGTAATAATTTTGAATAAAGAATTAGTTATTAACAATTTTGTTTTTAATTTGAAAATACCTATTCATATGCACCAATCCAATAAATTTACAAGGTGGGGCAAAAATAATGTCATAATGTAAATTGGCTGCCATTTTGTTAGAAACGAAAAAAAATGGGCTCTGTTTTCACGGAAAGTTGATTTGAAGGTGTAAAGGTGGTGACATTAAGTTGAAAAAATGATATCGGTCAAATGACCACCTCCTGTGTTGATGCACATTTGTGCTCGTTTTACGGCATTTTCAATTGTTGCTCGCAAAACATCTGGCTCCAAATTGGTGATTTCTTCTTCAATTTTGGCTTTTAAGACTTGCAAGGTTTGTGGTTTGTTGTGGTAAACGCGAGATTTCCAAAGCCCCAAAGGAAGAAGTCTGGCGCTGTCAGATCTGGTGATCCTCTTCTTGCACCAGGTTTAACAGATCAAGAGAATAAGTTAACCTCACTTGACGGTCAGAAGGCAACAAGTGGTGAACGGTTTGCACTTTGTATGGGAACATCTTCAGGTCTTTCACCAAAATTCGACGCAAAGAACGTCTGCTGATGCCAAATTGTGTGCGTCGTCGATGTTTGTGGACTCTCTCGGACGTCCTCGGCCACAGCAGCGATATTCTCGGTCGAACGAGCAATACGAGGCCGGCCACTTCTTGCGACATCTCTAGAGAAGCTAGTTTGCACGAGACGTTCAGCCAAACCCTTAATTGTTCGCGCACATGGTGCAGGACGACGAGGAAAGCGATGACGAAATTCACAATGCGTTAAAACAACAGACAGGAAATTGGTCAAATAAGCAGTAACAATAATTCTTTCTATCTACAACATAAATGTCAAAGCACAATGACAATTGACGCCATTTGCAAAAATTAAAGCACATTCACATTATGACATTACTTTTGCCCAACCTCGAATAATTGATTTGACTGAAAATTGACGTAACCACAGATTTTAACGAATCGCCCTTCACTATATGGCTACGTTACAAACTGTTCAGTTATATACAAAGTAGTATTAGTAAGCGAGAGTGTAATCCTTTTTGTATATTACAATTGAAGTATTTGTTGAATAGATTAGATTTAGAGAGAGTATACCCAAGAAAAAAGTATACTTGGCTTAGATTTCCGGAACAGTGCCTTATGGTGTGTGGACTATGCATGTCCAGTTCGTATATATTTGAAATCTATAAATTATATTTATGATAATACAGTAAATACAAAATAGCCAGAACAGAACAACCAAGTCTGATAATCCTCTTAAATAAAAAAATATAAAATAAATACTAAGAATAAATTAATAAACGATGTATACTGACTTAATTTTAAGCGATTCCCAATAAAATTCTAGATGTAAACAATACACAGTTTGACCCTGCTAAAGTTTTGTGAAACATTTTAGTATTGCATAGCACCATATTGTACGAAGGCTGAGCTGCATAAGGGATGCAGTTATACTGATGAGAAGTGGTATTCTTCGAAACACCGTGTCTACAGCATTCATTCCAGCGTCCAGCAACTTTTGAATTATACTATTATTAACGTGGTCGAAATTCCAAAAACTATTTTGTGTTTACAAATGCTTTGCCTAAACCAGAGAGATACCTTCACAGAAGAAAATTCAAAGTACCACGCAATGAAATACTATCATGAGCAATGACCATAGTTGTAGGAGTACAGCAAGGATCTCTACTGTGAGACTATACCTATACTATAGAAGACACAACATGAGTCCTTTACGCTGAGGATACCGCCATCCTAGCCACCTCTTCCAGGAAGTACCTAATCTCACGCATACTTCAAACACACTTAGATCAAATCGAGGACTGTTGCGACACTTGGAAGTTGAAAATCAACGCGGATACAGCGAAATTCATCAACTACGTATCTTACATATTTTATAGTATCTGTGTCTGAATAGTGTTTATGAATGCATGTAAGAATTATATTGACTCGATTTTACAATTATTTTATTTTGTGTGTGTGTATGTATATACACATGTGCTCATTTTTATCGTTTGTATTGTTTTATATATTTAAATGTTAATATGTTTATTTATTTATGTATACGTATGTTGGGTTTTCAAAGTTGTTTGTTTAATGTTATGTTTGTGTAATTTAATACGAACCATGTGTTTCCGTTATATTTCCTTAAATACATGTTGTACAAATTTGCATTTCTCCTGTGTTTCAAATATTTTTATTTTGTTTTGAAAGAGGAAGAAATGGTCAAAGATGTAGAAGTTACTAAAGATAGGAAACGTCTCTTCCGTTCGCACAAACCACCCTTCAACAAAAACTCACCGAGAAAATTCAAGACATGAACTCCGCGATAAATCGAAACAGCCACCTCGACATTGTCAACAAACCGGCCTTATACAAAACCATCATGCGACCAGCCATCTTATACGCTAATCTAAGACTGGAATATCATCAGTGACACAAACCTCCTGAAGGTGGAAAAACTCTAAAATAAGATCCTAATGATGATAATCAACAGTTACTATATGACCCCGCACAAGAACTGAAGGACATATCAGAGCTACCATTACTCAAAGACATCCTCCAGGCCACGGATACGTTCTACACCATCGCACTTCATAAAGTGACTTCACTGCAAACGTCTATCTTCAACCAAAAAAGGCCCCTTTCAGGATAAAACACAAGCTCCCCAACCAAAGAATCGTATGAAATTATACAGTACTAACACTAAATAACATTGTTCTTCTCCTTCGAGTACTCCCAGAGGAATAGCGAACTTTTTTTGCAAACCTCAACAGCAGGTTTTCGTATGTTCTCCCCAAACTACAATTCTATCAAGATATGATAACAAAAACCAAAAGTTAATATTGATAGACTCTTAATAAATCCCAGAAAGGGTAGGAAAAATATTCAAATGGGTCAAATTTGGTTATCTTTCAAGAAGGTCTCTTGTCCAGATAGTGTTGGCAACGTCAAAGAAAAGGATGAAAATTAATGTTTTGAATATATTCTTTGAGTAGAGCTTTTTATTCTGTCATATCCAGCTATTGCATAACTCTATGACACTTTAAGACCTACTACTTTTTGTATGTAATCACCAAACTGTGTAGCACAAACCAGTTAATTCATAACAAGTGAAGACAACGTATCGTTGAATATTTACTGTTTTCCATTTATCCCACAGAATCTTGTGCAGGATATGAATATCATTTCCTAAACGAAATAACAATACACAATTAGACTTATCTTAGAGGTTGATGTAAATTTTGGGAGAATCTACATTTTCTATAACGTCAACATTGATTGAAGGATTGTTCAAAAGAGGATAGTAAATATTTTAATGACCTAGAAGCCTAGATTACATTGGTTAGGAAGAAAACTATTATTCTTAAATTTTGGGGATGCGAAGAGTATTGTTTTATTTTGATTAGATTGTTATTAAATAACCTTTGTCAACGTTAAACAACAATACTTCTAGATAATTGTTTATATTTTTGTTACGTTTTTAGAGCTCTTCATGAGCATACATCCACTGTATGCAAAATTTTGGACTCTTAAAGGAGAAATCTTTTACTTTATTTATTATATTTACATCTTCTCTAATACCAGATATGGTGTATATAACCCATTTACTCCCTTGATAGGGCTAAATCAAATGTCATCTTTATAATTACCAGAATTTATGCGAAACTATTGTCAGTGTTCAATGCAACCAATTATTAATCTAATTTCAAATATCGAAATATATTCCATTATTGAAAAATAACTATTTCTACTAATAAGAAATGGCAGCAAGATCATAATTCTTACATTGATATAATTTAGTAGATAAATAATTAACGTTATAAAGTTTTCTAATGGATTATAAAAGTTTTGACGTAAGCAAGTGCTTGTCTGAATTTCGTATTCGGTTGCTTTAGCTCCTAGTTGTTAATGGGATTTGTGATGAATCGAGTAAGCTAGCATTTCGTACGGAGCTGGTGCACCCGGCACGACACGCATCACGTAAATCCTTGGGCACCTACGAACTCGTAGTAAGGGGCCAAATAAAATCGACCAGGCTACCAGGGCGTGATGTAAGACAAAGCTACATGCAATCCTGTACTCATTTGGCTCTTTTCCTCTAGGGTATCATACCAGTGTTCAATGTCAAATTGTGGAGAGGTAAATTAATAAAAAAAATTTTCTTACAGCATGCTTCTTCCTTTCATACATTTATATATTTATTTGTTATTAGTTTTCCCTTAAAAATATTCAGTGATGTAAAAAAACTATCTGTTTCTACATACCAACATTCTCGTAATAGGGCAGTTCCTATAAGCATTAGTTCTCGCAGTGGGGACCTATCTGCTCATGCTGTCGAAAACTTCTTGCAGCTGCATTAATATTAACAAAAGATAAAATATCTAGAGCATCATATGCATAATTCAAAAGTTCAAAGAAAAATGATTTATGATATTGTAATGTATTGAATTATTTTTTCTAGAATAGATTATATAATAGGATACATGATTAACACAGCAACATTTTTCAACTCCGCTAAAATTTTCCTTCAGAATCCCACTTTTCCAAGATGTCTTAACAATTTTTAAAATTATGGCAATGTAATATATCATTGAATAGAAAGTAAAAAACAGTGGTCCAATAAGGCTACCCTATGGGACTCCTGAGGTGGTATGGACCAATGACGATTGTCACCTTTAATAAATACTGCCTAAGAACAATTATAAATATACAAATTACCATATATACTCAAGCCGTCCAACTTAACGAGAATGATATATGAAATGTTATCAAAGGCCTTTCTGAAGACGGCTGAAACAACGTATAATTGAGAATTACCATCTACCGACTCCAACGGGCACTGAGTGAGTTTTCCTAAGTTGGCTAGACCGCTATTCAAAATTAGACGCTGCTTAGGCATAATTATATTTTTCGAAGATTCGTGTTTATACCATCCTTTTAAAAGTCTAACCATGTTGAAATCGAGCCATAATTTACAACCCAGCATGAACAATCAGATTTATGGATAAGTGCTATATATGCGTTTTACCAGGATAATTCATTAGAGATTACCGTTCAAACAAAACTAAAAAGACCTTTATAAATAAATAACGAGCCTTATCAAATATATATTTATATTAATATAAAATACTTTACATTGAATATAGCATTAATAATGTAATTAGTAATGTAATGTAAAAATGTCGAATATTTGACGTTGTCATATATTATATTAAATATAGTTTCACTAACTAAAACAAATCATTTGAGAAGCACTCCTCATAGTTATGACTTGCATGTGCAAAACAATAAAATCCATCTTACAATTAACTTCTTA